>CAUYSK010025324.1:0-27380 GCA_963575035.1 Avahi laniger | reverse complement strand
CAGTGGAAGCACATCTCACAGGGATTCTCAGCTTTGCCCTGCTTCGGAGGCAAGCTCGGATGTTTTATCAGAGCTGTCGCTGCTCCATAAATTGCGGCGGCAAAATGAAATTCAAAGTCAGGGCAGACAGAACGCACGCAGGACAGGTGGTCACATGCGGTGTCGGGGGAGCATGGGCCACAGCCAGCTTTGGGCAAAGCCAGCACGGCTGGCCAGAGAGCTGGCAGGGACTGGGCGCCCAGCCGGCCCGGGTCCCGGAGTCAGGGTCTGGGGGCTACCCTGTGCTTCCACTCTGGCTTGGCAGAAACTCTCCAGCCGCTGTTGTCTCACCAGCACACTGGGGACAATGCACACCAGTTGCTGTGGGCAGAACTGTGTTCCCTAAAACTCATACGATGGAGTCTCAACCTCTAGTACTTCAGAATCTAACGTTGTTTGGATGAGGTCTGTAAAGGAGTTACTAAGTCAAAACGAGGCGGTTAGGGTAGAGGCACATCCATTCTGACCGGTGTCCCTGGGAGACGAGGAGCTGAGGACACGGGGGAAGACGGCCGTCTGCAAGGCAAGGAGAGGGGCCTCAGAGAAACCAGCCCTGCGACACAACACCCGAGCCTGGCGTCCAGCCTCCAGGACTGCGAGAGAATAAATTCCGGGAGTTTGAACCCCCAGGCTGAGGTGCTTTGTCAGGGCAGCCTTATAGGCATCAGTGCATCGTGTTGCTGTGAAGAAAACAAAAGCAATTCAAGTCCAGTGCAGCGTCGGAGGCTGGAGAGGCAGTGACACAGGATGACTACTCGAGTCTGTCTTTGGGGTCCTCCAGGCCCCCTTCCCCTGGAGCTGAGCCCCTCCTTCCCAGCATTCTTGCGCCGCCCCACACTTGCTGCTGCCTGTGGACCCACTGGGGGCTTCCACACAGGAGGAGATCGCCCCCAGAGTTGGAACAGGACCCCTTGCTGTCCTCCCTCTCTCCCTTCTGTGGACACAAGGGTGGCTGCCTGGGAGGTCGAGGCAGGGGTGGGCGCACCTGGCAGCACCCACCTGCAGACTGAGCAGGACACGCGAAGGGAGGGGGCCGAGTGGGAGTCACAGGAGCGCTTGGGACCAGACTGGCAAGGCTGAGTCCTGGCTCAGGTATTAACTTGCTTTTGGTCTCAGACAAGTTTCTTACCATCCCTCCGCTGCCGTTTTCTTATTTGTACAACGAGGATGATAACAATAGCAGTGACCGCATAGGCTGCTCCATAAAAAGTGTGTGGGGTGCAGTTTTGGCCATTATCACCTCCTGCTCCCACCCTGCCGGGGGTGAGTCCGTGAAGAATTAGGCCTTTGCCCCTCTCGGGGCCGGGCCTTCCTGGGACCCCACTGCGCAGCTGGCACCTGCGGCAGAGGCCAGCGGCTCTGTGGCAAGTTGCTTCCCGGCTAATCAACAGCCAGGTGGATGCAGATGCAAGCGCAAGGCAAAGACAAAAACAAAGCTGGAGTCTACAAATGTGGCTGATTGGATTTCCGCCCTATCTAAATGAGGACAACAATCCATTTCAACAATTAACTGATCACATTCTCCATTTCTAAATCTCTTTCCAGTTGTAAATCAGGCACCAAAAGAAGAGGCCTGACTGATTTCTGAGAGGGCAAAGTGGACAAGTTCACAGTCCGTGCAAAGCCTGACATCGACCAAGCACCGGGTTCAGGAATATATGTTGTGTGAGGGAAGGAGCTGGCAGCAACAAACTGCTATCATTGCACACTGAGCAGACCTCACAGCTTCACACGTGTGCACACAGTGTACATGTTATGCATGTATATATGCAGTGTGTACACATGTATGCATGTTGATGTGTATGCGTATATACGTTTACAGGCACACTAGGTGTGCACATGTGTGTACTCACGCATGTACTGCATACATGCATATGCATGTGCACACATGCGTATAGACATGCATGCGCCATGGGCATACACACATGCATATGTGGTGTGTATGTGTGCATGTATGTATGTACACACATCCCTTTTTAGACCCACTAGACACACCAGCAACAGTGAATGTGGAGTCTGCCATCTGAGCACAGACCCTACATAGCTGTGTAATCTTAGGCAAGTCACTAGACTCTTCCTGACTCACTTTCCTCTATTTGTAAATAGGGCTTACCCCTGTAATTGTTGTCACTGAAGCCTGCTCTTTTTGTGTAACTGGCTGCAACATAATACTGGCATAAATGCAATGCCCTGAGGTTTATTTTTTGTATCTTTGTTTCTGTTCTCCTCAACTCTGTCATCAATGGGATAATCTGGGTTCCCCCTGGTGGCTGAAATGGGTGGGTAAAGCCACTTCTTACCCCAGATGTTCCCATCTCTTAAATTAGCAGCCCCTCTGCGGCTTGCTCCCCATGCAGGGGGGGAATGGCCGTGAGCATGCACTGCTGCCCCTGCCTGGCCGCAGCAGGGGCCGGGCTCCTGGTCAGCAGTGCTGGGGCTGGTCTGCTCAGTCACTCGCAGCAAACCCGCTAATGAAGGCAGCCTTCTGAAAACTTGGATAGAGGAGAAATGGTTCCATAGCTTGTGTGTGTACTCACATACCCACGTTTTCGTTGCAAAAATAATTCATTCAGATCACTGCTCAGACCATAAAATGTTGTGACCAGCTGCCCTTCTCCTCAGATCAACATGAAATGTTATCGTTAAAGTCATCAATTTTAACACTTAATGTTCTGCATCTAAATAATTTCTTGATTAGCTATAATGAAGTATTACTTCTCGCTTTACAATTTGTTATTAAAAACTACATTTTGCTAACTTCTCCCATTAGATTTACAGAATTTCCATAAGGTGATATATATAATTATGTGAGTGTTTTATTTACATCTATATATACACACACGCACGTACACAGATTAAAAAAAGTTACAAAGAGATGTGAGGAAACTTGAGGGTGATGCATGTGTTTCCTATCTCGACTGTGGTGATGATTTTATGATGTATACAAGTGTCAAAAATGATCATACTATATACTTTCTATGCATATATGCAGTATTTTGGTGTGTAAATTATACTTCTGTAAAGTTTTTAAAGATAAAAAATAACATAAAACCCACTAATTCTCACCGATGTTCTTCCTACACTTCAACTTGTAATATTAAATGGAGACTTAAAACTCCCCTAATAGAGACTAAACATCTCAATTTAAAACCATTCACTATTATTTTATATTCCTTGAACTTAATTAACTCAGTCTTCACACATAATGCTTTTGTCACGGAGCCCGAAGACTCCAACTGTCGGCCATTAGTGCAGTGAGTGACAGCTCTGGCCCTCTGCAGGACACACCGTCCTCGCTCACGTGACTGCTGCGACCTGAAGGGGCAGAACGGGGCAGCAGACACCAAAGGGACCTGCCTTGCAGGGCACGCCCACCCCAGCTCTGCCATGCGGCACGTGGGTGCGGGCGGGGTTGCCTGTACAAGAGGAGACGGGGTGGGAGAGAGAAGGGACGGAGAGCGTGCCAGGTGGCTGCTGCGGGGATCAGGAGGAAACAGGCCGGAAGCACAGTTACTCTTCGCTTCCTCCACCAACTGTACCTTCTCTCACAGAAACTGCAGCTCTGAAGGTTTGTGCACCATTTGCTTCTTTTGTCCACTTGCAGTCAGGAGCCTGACCATGACACACGGTCAGTTTCCCTCTAATGCTCTTATCGGAGAAATACAAACCCAGGAATAATGGATCCCTAGCGCGAGTGGCGGGCTCCGTGGGGTGCGGCGAGCGTGTGCGCCAGGGAAGCGCCTGCTGCCGGCTGCACTCAGGGCTTCCTTGAAGGAAACTGAGCCCACACGGAAGCTGCTTCCACGTTCCAGGAGGAAGCCGAATTCCACGTCAAATCTGACTTTTAATATTGGCAACTTTACCAGTTGGCAAGAGGACGCATGCATGGGCCAGATATGGCAATCTGCCTCCCGTTTCATCCTTTGGGTTGGGGTTTGTGCGATTCAGGGAGTCTTTCTACTCCCCATTACCACCTCTCATCCGCACAGAACACACGAGGGGAAGCGCATTTGCTCTTTAACCCTCGTCCCTTCCACGCCGGGAAAACAGCGCGATGGATAGTGGCCATTCCATCGGGAGTCAGGCGGTACGTTCTGGTTATTTTTTCTCCTCGCTTTCTTTCCTTAAGCCCTGTAGCAGATTTATCAGCCTGGAATCAATATGTCCAATCTAATCTCAATATCTCCATGTCTTTCTGAGGTGTTTTTTCTTTTTCTTTTATTTTTTTCTTTATTGAAGAATATCGGCAGATATAGCCTTTTAACTTTTAGAAAGCTTCATCTATAGTAATAAAAATTTATTATTTTCTTAAAAAGAAGGGGAAAGAAGGGTTATATAACATTTGAGAGTAGAATAAAGGAAGAAATAATGATAAATTTAAATAGTGTAACTTCCACGGAAAGAGTTATTCGGTATAAGAGTTACCAATTACACGTTGCTATTAGTGACAAAGGAAACACAGGAACCAAAAATACACAGATAACTCCAAGCTTCCTTTTATTTAATACTTGAACCTTCATCTTCACCAAAGTGTTTGAAGTTTGCTTGTTGTTGTTTTACCCTGGTGATTAATAAGGTGCAAAACTATTTTCAGTTTTCCTCCTGCTCTACATTCCTTGGGTATGAATGATGAAACAGTTAAATCACTCACACTCACACACATACACACTCACATATACACACATTCTCACATACACACACTCACATATACAATATACACACATACACAAGCTCACATGCACTCACATGCACACTCATGCACATACACACACTCACACACACTCTCTCACACTCACACACATACACACTCACACACATACACACGCACAGAGCTCAGAGGGGAAAGAGGAAGCAAGTTCTCGGTATGTGGATCAGTTCCTGGACTTGGACTATTTGTAATTGGTTATGATGATTCGAGACATTTCAATACCTGTTTGGAAGGCCCTCACTTCCTCTTCTAATTTTTGGAAGATACAATCTTATCCCTACAGCAAAAAAGTTTGTTTTGTTATGGGAAATGTTAGTCTGCATGTGGAAATGTTTTGAATCAGATTATAGGAGCTATGCAAGTTGTGAAAAAATTGTATCATATTATGGATCCAAAATGAACACGAAAACTGTGAAAATTAGCAGTTGATAAGCATCACAAACACAGATGCAATGTGTGATTGATTATAATGGGTGCTAAAATAAAATATCAGTGAGTAAACAGTTTTAAGATTTTTCCAAACCTTTTCCAGCTATAGTACTAAGAGCATTTACTTACGACGAAACTTAGAATCTTCATATGAAAGGGTCAAAAGTACTGATGAAGTGAGATGGCAAACATTTTCATATAAACTGAACTGCAGTTTAGAAATCACAGCAGGTCCCATCATCCACTGCTGACATGGTATCTAGGGTGAATCTCTAAGAATTTAAGCCAATTATAGTTGAAAAATAATACATAGTTAATTTTTCTTTTACCTTAGCATTTGCTGTACAATTGGTATTCCCCAAGGGACTCCTCACTCGATGAACTTGCATGGCTACGGGCCAGCCGTTAGGCTTGTTCGATCTGCACATGTAGTTAGAGAACATGAACTACCGTCTTCTGTGGGCACGATGTGTATCATTACAGAGGGAAGACACAGACATGGCTTACGGGGGAAGAAAAGACACACAAGGAGGGATGGATTCTGAGCTGAGTCAGAAATGAGAACCTTTCTGAAATGCAAGGGCTTTGGGAAAAATGTTTCACCTAATTAATTTGTCTCATTCCTAGAAGACTCTAATGCCTGTTAGTACAGTGTCGAGTCATGTAAATCTGCAAAACTTATTCATCAAATTAGCCTGAATTTTACCTCACCGTGCATGAGGTCATCTTATTGATCTGTCACAGAGTTCATTAAGGTGTCGTGTCAAAGATCAGCCACCCACGTTTTTGGCTAACTTTCTCATCAAGTAAATTGGGATGCCATGCTCAAATTCTGTTTGCCATGTAAACTACTGAATTTGTTTTCCCACCACCACATAACTGCGTCCTCTATTATTTAATAGAGTCTGACAGACTTTTTGCGTGTTTTCTGCCTCTCTAACCAATAATCCTGTGCACAGTGGCGCTTTTCCCTCTTCTGCTTAGGTTTTGCCGGGAGATTTTCTGCGGCCATCTTTCTTCAGCATAATAGCTACTTCTCACACGAATGCTTATTGCTGTAATTATACACAATCTTCCACAATCTTTAATGTCTGGGTCATAAATCCCGATGCTTTCCCCAACATTTAGGTAATCAGTACCTTTTCTTGTTCAGACCTTCCCCATTTAATGATTTGAGGTCAAATGACTGCTATTTATCAGACAAAAGTCCTTTATTTCATTGCAAAAAAAAGAAAAATGAGGCACTTTCTAACTTATTCTATGTTTTGTTGTGAGTGATTTCTGGTAACTTTCTGTTTTTCTTACCAACACATGGCACTAAATTGGCTATATATGGCTCTAGCTATAGTTCTTTATTATTAATACTAATATAAGCGGTGATAATTCCCTCATTGGTCATAACTAACATTTTCATTGTGACCAACCAGACAACTATACTACATGTCGGAAATACTTACTAATTCTTTTTTCTTACTCTTTGAGCAATAACATTTAAAAAAGTCTTTTGGAGACAAACATAATAAGCCTGTCCAATTCAAATGTATCTGCACAATAATAAAAGTTAATCAAAGCAAGAGCTCGTTGTCTTTTTATCTAAACCCTGAATCCTGACATATGATTATTTTTGCCTTCTCTGTCTTGGGACAGACACTGCTAAGGTGACTAGTTCTTAGGAACAGGGTGAGTTTTCTCCAGACTGCAGAGGGATCATACCCTCAAGGAGGAGCTGGCAGCACCCCCTACAGACACGGTTGTTACACAGTGGGCATCTGACAACTTGTACAGCCCTCCAGACTAGGACTCATCAAATGGAACCATCGAACTTTCCACGTGCATGGGAGCCACGAGGAAGAAAGCCCCAAGGGCAGAGGCACGTGTTTGTTGTTCACTCTCACAGCCCCGAAAGTGGGCACCATGCCGAGCACCAGGTAAGTACTCAATGTTTCGTGAACAAATTCATGAATGATGGATAAATGAAGTCAGATACATCCTTCTTCTCCCTATTTTTTTCTTTTTATAAATGATCTAAATGGCAGAGTACACGGGAAAACCTGAAAAACACAAAAGGTTGTGTTCTATGTATCCCTCAATGGATGGCATGTATCACAAGTGGTGAGTTCCTGCAGGCTGTGTTTACAGTTCACATGCTTACGCACTTCGTTTTACCACATGGACAGAATGTTCCAGCTCTATCCAAATTGATTACACTGGTCAAGTTATGGACACAATCCAATTTTAAGGAAAATGGAGAATAAATTATGGAACAGAACGTCCAATAAGAAAAATGTGACTTAATAATGAATTAAAATAAAGCAAGGTTCTTCACAGGAACATATCCATGTATCAATGAATTTCAGACAGGTCAATATTACCAACCTGGAATTTGCATATAAAAGTCTTTACCTCCTACAAAAAATATGTAAACCCCAGTCAAACAAATCTCTGTTATTTATGCATTTATATGTAAATTCTAAAGAAAGTAAATGTGGGTGTACACATGAGCCCTTTTATCCCGAAAGGTGGAAGAGCAACAGGAAAAGCAGAGCTAGTATAGAAGAGACACCAGGACAGGTCAGAGGTCAGGAAGAGGTCCGTCCATCAGAAGCGCTTGGCCTGAGCAGGGAATGATGCACAGCAGTACACTGTGGGGGAAATAAATGGGGAAATGTGAACACAAACTCATGGAGAAATAAATGTCCACCATTATCATTCATCTTTAAGCCCCTGGAGATTTAACACTGCGCAGCGAGGGATATATCGACCAAATCGTATTGTTTCTTCCATTTCCTTTTAGTCTTTTTCTATGTCAGTTGTTAAAAGGGTCTATTGATCCAACAGACACAATTCTGTCTCCTGTAAGAACTATGTCATAAGCATCACTTCACTCACTGCTGGTCCTTCGGGTTGTCAAATAATAACTTGGATTTGATATAAAACTTTAAAGTCCTTACAAGCAGAGACACCCGGCCGCTAGTAGGCAAAAGCCATTTCGTACTCTTTCTTAAGTCACTTGCAGAACTCCGGGGAAAAACAGATAATATTGCTTTGTGATCCCTCAATTTCAGATCAATCCATGCTGCCCTGATGATGGCAACACTGGACAGGGATCCTGCGTAGACTCAGAAAACACGATTGATTTGCTGAGTTGGAGACAGACATCCACTGCCAGAGCATGTGAAGAACCACCGGTTTTAGCCTCCTGAGTCCTGCTGTTCTCTCGAGCGAGATTGACCCGTGGCCTAAGGGGCCATTACATGAGAGCAGCTTTAAGTCCCTGAAGGCCTTGGGGGATGGGGATCAAAATAAAGAGGGGCTATGCCAGAATTCACAGAATCACATGGAAACCCTGAAGGCAAACAGTTTATAAGACTATTGACAGTAAGGGAATGCTTGGTTCATGATTCCTATTTACTTTTTTTATGAATTCATTTATTTATTTTTAGATTTTTTTCTGTTACAGTAGTCCCCCTTATCTGAGGTTTCACTTTCTGTGGTTTCAGTGATCCGCAGGTCAACGAAGGTCTGAAGGAGGTGACTATGGCACAATAAGATATTTAGAGAGAGAGAGAGACCACATTCACATAATTTTTATTATAGCATATTGTTATAATTGTTCTATTTTATTATTAGGGCTTTTTTGGCTTTTTAAAAATTTATTTTACAAGTGGCATTTTTTCTTTCTTTACTTTTTAATTGGTAAAACATAGTAACAATATTTAATGAAAATTTTGAATCATTCTTGAAAAATCAAGAGGGCAATGCTTTATTTCCCGGAAAAACTTAAATTTACATGACCCCAGAAAGAAGTTCTTAAAAATGGTTTTTATGTCTAACCTGACTTTTATGTCTAACCTAAATTAAAGCTTCAAGTGCTTGAGCACTGACTTATGAAAATCAAAGAAATCGGTCCTTAGTTTTCTTAACTAAATAATCTTATTTATTTTTAGTATTGCTATTTATATCTGTTACTCCTCTGCAGTGTTGTCCTGGTAAATGGTTAGTAACTAGCTCTCTGGAGAAAAAAGGTATGAATAGATATAATCAGTTTTACTGATATAAAGGAAGGGTAGCACAAAATTTATAAGTAATAATAAAATATACAATACTATTTTTGTAAATCTTATATAACCAATTGATTCTCATAGAATTTTTTCATTAATTTTTGCTAGATTCTTTCATCTGTAGCCAGCCTATTATTACTACTGATAAATAAGCGTAGCTTCAACATGAATGTAAATTGACATTTTTATGTTAAACAGTGAGATTAAAATGAAACCAGGAAATGTATGTTGGAATTTTACTCATTTGTCAATCACATGAATGATTTGCTGAATGGATAATGGCTTCTGAAAAATGGAGGAACGATTCAAACTTTTTTGTGCTATTCGCAATGCACTGGCTACAGATATGACATGTCATGATATTGAGTCTGCATCATTAACGTCCCTCAATCACTGTCTTATATCTAGGCAATTGATCAGTCAAGATCTGATTTGTAAGCTTTGCCAATTTCCGTGGTGTAAATACTTCCTCCACGGTTGATTTCCTGACATGGACGACTGTCAATGAAGATGGTGCTGTGAAGGGATGTGTATTAGCACACTATTAGATAGCATTTCACTATTCTGCAGCATTGACTCGTACAGATCCAATGTATGTAAATAATTTCAAGAACAAAGAAATAGTAAAATATGGCACAATAACTAGGAAATGGGGAGGTTTTGGTATTTGTTACCTTTGTTTTTAATATTATTTATTTAACTATAAGCTTATATAATGCACTTTTTAATAATGCTTTTGTTTAGCAATTGGTTTGAAAAATTCCTGAAATTTTAAAAATCTGCTTTTATGAGTTGGCATAGTGCAGTCCTGCTCCATTGAGTTGTCACTAAGTTATTTGATTCTTTCTCAAGTCAGAGACATAGTACCTTGTAAATAAAGGGCTAAGAAGTAATTAGCAAGAAGAAATAAGTTCATAAGGTTTTTTAAAAACGCTATCTGTAGACATTGTGATTCTCACTGCTTTATTTCTAAGCAGCATCCAATCTTTAGTCCATCTTGGGTGGATTTAATGGTTTTCAAGGTAAAATAATAATAGGCTAAGAGTTCAGTTTCATTTTTTTCTAATGCACTTTTGCATAGGGATAGACTCTGCTCCCACAGTCAACAATTTCCTTCCATTTTATGCAAAGGCGCATCTGTTCAGGGTCCATTTCCTGTTTTCTTGGATCCTGTGCCTTTTCCCGTGGCAGCAGGAGCAGCTGTGTGTCTGGCTCTCTGGCCAGGGAAATGAAGTGGCAAATAAACATCAACCTAGGGCAAGAATGCTTCTTTGGGCTTGCTCTGAGCGCCACACACCCGCAAGGTTTCACGGGTGCTTCCCATGACAAACAGGACTCATAGGATTGTGTGTGTGTCACAAGCTTTATAGTTAACTGCTTTGTTTTGAAACATGGAAAGTGTTTAGTTTGGGTTCAAATTTTAGAGCAAGGCATTAGGTGACTCTACAAACGACTGACTGGTCCCAACCTAAGGGGCTTCAGTCAAATTCCTGTGCTGTCCTCTCCAGTTCTGGGCTCTCTGCTCAGGCAGCATATGGCTATTCAGTGAATATCTGGTCCCTGAAGGTAGGGACCAGAATACAGCCCCAAATATTTTGAGCTGTTCCCCTAACATTGATAGATTCTCAATTCCTCTGCTGGGTCACTTACCTAAAATGTAAATTATTGTTATTAATTTTGCATTGATCAAACTCAAATTACTAACTTCCAATTCAAAATTAGAGAGTTGATTTCTCCCATTTTATTTCTCTATTTTAGAATTTCCTTAAAGTTTTTTAGAATGGGACACTTGTTCACAAATTTAATAATAAACTCAATCGGCTAGAAATAAAATGATAGTTGTTACCAGTGTGGTCTTAGAACAGGAGAAAATGACCTATCTTCCTTTCATGCCTTTACAATCCTTTGTCAATTATTCTACAAGTGTATACCCATGAAAAGATCTATTTGCTCAAGCCTGGTGCAGGAAAATGTATAAGAAAATGACAGTCATTGGATATTTTCATTTCACAAAATTTTTTTTTCTCTCTTTTTTTTAATTTCAGCATAATATGGGGGTACAGATGTTTAGGTTATGTGTGTTGCCCTTGTCCCCCCTCCTCCTCTCAGCCCAGCCTAGAGTCCTGTACCCTGCAAAACTAAGTTTTATATATGAAGGAGAAATAAAGACATTTCACAAATTTAAAGCAAATTGAGGATTCAAAATTTGAGCTCCATATGCATTGGTCTTTAAATTTCCAGGATCTTCTAATTGGAATAAGTAATTAATAACTTGTTAATAGCCTAATTAGAAACAGTACTGCAAATATTGTAAATAAACAATCCAAACAACTAATGGGATAGGCTCTGTTACTGCAATTCATAACGAAGGTACAGCTGAAATCAGAATGTCAGTGGAAACAAGCTGATTAGAAAGTTATGGAAAGTTATGGGGAAAATGGATATGACACAGATATATTGGTTCAGACATGCACATAACACATCTATGGACATGATTAGATATTTAAGCTTAACAGGAAATCTTATTAATAAGAAACAAAATGTTTAAAGTACATAAACCGGAGAGCCATCATTCCATTGTTTTTACAACGGTGCTAGGAAACCTACAACACATGCGAAAGCCCCATTGGCAACGACTGCTGTGGCATGAGGCTTTGCAAAGTCACACGGTTTAATCACTCTTCTCTCATACACTCATACTATTTATCACCTCAGACTCTGCACACTGACCTGACTCTGACAGCCAGGAGGAAGCTGACAGCGTGTATCAGGCAATAGAAATCTCAGTTCTACTCAGGGTGATAGCAGAGAGCTTCTCGTTCCCTGGCCACACACAGCTTTGCACTGGCTCTAGGCTGGGTTTAAAAAACGCTGTATTTTGTCTACTGTAAATTCATGCTTTCTACAGAGGAAGTAATTTTAAGTGAGATCCAGGATGCTTAAGATTCATCAAGTGAACACACAGCTTCTCCAATACAATTCTGTTTCCCTCTTACCACTAACACTATCAAGAAACCAGACCCTTTGGTGTCTGGATACTAAATGGGCATGTTCCAATCCTAGGAGCATTTCTAATAGCTCCTTTGCTCTGTAGAAGCAGAAAATGAGAAGTACAGGATGGGGTCAGGCCTGAAATTGTCCCTCAAGGAGAACAGTTTCTTAGTAAGTTCTGACTTTCAGATGCTTGGCCGTACTATCTTTGAGCTGAGCCAGCCACCAGATCTTCTCCAGTGGCACACCACCCCCTCTCCGCACCTACTCATAACATGTCTTACGTCCTCCAGACTGCCACCAAGCTGAGTGCTGCAACCCGGCGCAGTGGACACTGCTAGCTCCTCATGCAGCAGGCACTGTCCACACCCCTCAGTTGACAGGACCCCAGCACTGGCCAGCGATGTGCATGCACCGCAGGGCATTCTGGCTCCATCCCCATCCCCATGCCCATTCCAGTCTGTCGGAGGGGCCTGGGTCACCTTAGGTGGGCTGTCCTGCCAGGGGTTGGGCCAGGGTATTGCTCAACTGTCATCAATGAAACATAGAGAAACTCTTCAGTGGGGGTTTCTGGGAAAAGTTCCCCTTTTTCTACAAAACTATTAGAAGAGATGGTCTCTCTGCCTCTGCTGAAAGTTCCACTACCTGATGTGCCACCTGGAATAGCTACAGACTTCTTGCTACCAGCCTGAGGAGGAGGCTGAGCCCAAAGATGATACAGAGAAAAGATGGAAAGAACCAAGACCCCAGATGACAACCTTAGGCTTCAGATTCAACTAACACTGAAGTTCATGCCACTTTGGGATTCCCGTTCCTTGAGATAAGACATTTCCAGCTGCTGAAGTAGGCTTGAGATGGGTTACTCTTACTTGCAACTTGTATTAGTTATCTCTTGCTGGAGAATAAATTACCCCAAAACTTAGAGGCTTCAAACAATAAGCTTTTAATATCCCACAATTTCTATGGGTCTAGAATCTAGGCAAAGCTTAGCTGGATACCTCTGACTGAAGTCTTCTCACAAAGCTGTGCTCGTGGTATTGACCAGGGCTGTGGTCTCATCTGAAGGCTCTGCTGGGGGAAGAAATGCTTCCCACCTTACTCAAGTGGCTGATGGCACAACTCCACACACAGAGTCAGTGGACTAAGGGCCTCAGTTCCTCATTGGCTGTTGGCTGGAGGACCTCTCAGTGTCTGGCCTTGCGGGTCTACATAGAGCAGCCAGCAGGGCAGCAGGCTTACTTTGGTGTGAGTAAGAGACAGAAGGTGCCCATGATGGAAGCCACAGTCTTTATTCTACGCTGATCTTGGAAGTGAGAAGTGACATTCCACTACTTCTGCCATATGAGCTGCTAAGTCTAGTCCACATTCAAGGGGAGAGGGCTACACGAGGGAGTGAACTTGGGAGACGGGGATCACTGGGACACATTAGGGGTGCCCCCCACACAAATGAGCACATCCCACCCTACAGGCCAGACTAGGAAACCATTGAGGAAGAAGTGGGAAGCAAAGGTCAGGATGTCGAATCCCACTGAGAACTTCAAGTCTTTCTCAAGTATACCTGCAACAGGTCTTTGATGCCATATTAGCTCTTTTGAGAGTATCCTATAGACAGACTTAAAGCGCTGGTACTAGATGTTCTTTAGCCTAGAAAACATCTGAGTTTGATGAAGCTGAATGGAATGGTGTAGTCCATCGCAGTTTGATATTTACAATTCAAAGTGAGACATATTCTGGTATATTTCTTTACTGAATACATTTGATATGTCAGACACCAATTTGAAGGATGGATATTAATATGAATAAGAACGTTAAAGCCTCTGAGTGGCTTAAACTAGTGGAGGAAGGTACATGGCAGGTACATGTGAAGTAGTGTGGTGAGTAAAGGAAAGGATGGATGCCTAGAGTACAGTGGGGGGAGTCACGCTGCAGGGAGGGGTGCTGGGCTTGCCAGAGATGGGCTCCTGAGACAGCTGCAGGGTGTGCACAGGGAACTTCCTGCTTGGCCGTGGCCTGAGCATGCAGAGAGCTCGCATCAGCCTGCACTCAGGCTGGGCCCACACAGGGTGAGCCGGGGAATGGGTTGTGTACAGGGAGCCCCTCAGAGCCACATACACATGAGTGGATGGTAACTCTACTCTTGGGAACTCCTGACTCCCGTACATTTGTTCAAAAAGTGTTCATGAGTCCCAGACATATGTGGCATTGAACACACAATGTTCTCCATTTTTGCCTTTGTTTCAGGTAAATGTGGTCTTCATGACCATGATAGAGCACTGATGACAGTTTCAGTATTAAGATGGGAGTGAGGGCTTGTCCTTGAGCTAAGTTCTCAGGCCAGCAGCTGCAAAGGGGAGCACCAGCGAAGCTGTCACGACTGCGACTGGTCAGGGTCCTACAGAGGTTGGGGGGAGACAAGGGAATGCTGGGGGCAGAAGCCCAGAGTGGAGAGATCAAAGTCAAGGCTGGAGTTGCAGAGGACCGATTTATGCCTTCTCATCACGTCTCACATTTGCGTGCAAATTTGGTATCTATTAGCTTTTTGAATCTTCTGAAGGCTAGCTGTGCTTACTCGTTTTTGAGAGAGTGTATTTTCTCCTTTTTAGCAACCTAAGTGGAACACAGCATCTGCTGTATGGATCACAGCATGTGTGAAAGCCAAAGGTGCCCCCTGGGAGGCTTCTGTGTGGCTGGAGAAAAGTGCAGGGTGACAAATGGAGCCAAGATCCCATCCACAGAAATCCCTTTGCACCGCCGTGGTGGGAAGGCCTCTGGCTCGTTTTCCCCACGATAATGGTGCTTGGCCCACGGAGCTGTGGTGTGGGCCGCACGAGACATTCTGTGAGATGCCTGGAGCTCCGCCTGGCCCTGGTAGGTACTCAGGGTAAGTTCCCACCATAAACATAGCATTTCTTGCACAAGGAACACAATTTTAAAACTGAACTCAGGAGGAGATATGAAAGAGCTATAGTGGGCATAAAAATGTGTCTCCCAAACTTCCACACAGCCAAAAATAGCCAGAAGTTTGACCGGCAGTGCAGGGGATAAGTGTATACCACGGGGACACACTCCCGCCCAACACTGATGCGCCAACAACCTATGTCTCCCTGGAGAAAGGTGAAAGGAGCACCAGGATTTCAACAATATGTAAAAACATAAAATGATTGAAAACAAAGGATTCACTTTCCTTAACATTTTTTAAGTCCCGAAGGCAAGTTGCATTCTGCATACTTGGGCGAGCGATCCTAGTTTTTCCAGCCACAAACAAGAGGCAGGCCAGTTCTGCTAACTAGATAACAAAAAAGCTCTGAGTTGGACGCATGGAGTGTGGCAGATGCAGCAGGAAGCAGAGGGACAGCAGCATCTGCTGAGCCCCAAGACCTACGGGGCGTCCAGCCGCTTCTGAGAGAGAGAGGCTGAAATCAGGCCATCTGACACCTCCCAGGGTCCCCTCTGCGCCTTCCTACTTCACTCTATTGCTGGTATTTCTGCAGGTGTGAGAGGCACAGAGGAGTGGAAAGGTGAACAACGCTGTTTAGGGCAGGGGAAGTCCCAGTCCACGGCAGAGAGAGTTGGCAGGAGGCATGAGGGGCAAGGGAGCCACAGGCAAGAAGAAAGTGAGTCTGGTCTTCTGCCTGTGGCTTCGTCCACTCTCTGCTCAGACTTGTGGGGAAGTCTGGGGCAGCATGGGACACGTCTTCCCAGCTCCACAGAGACAGGAGGAGGCACAACCTCTCCACCTGACACAGGCCTGGGTGAGCGCCCTTCCCAACGTCTCAGGTGCCAGTCGCCCCCCGGCCAAAGCTGCGCCTCAACAGTGAGAGCCCCAAACACGAGGGAGCTGGGGCAAGCGAGGGCCCGGGAGTCCCCGTGAAGTCAGGTTGGGAAGGTGCACGGGGCCTTTCGCCTGGCTCTTCCACCCCGTGTAGGCTGCCGCAAAGCCACTGGTCCTGTGGCCGTTGTCCCCTGATTGCCGATGGTCTGTGCACAGCTTCACCCTTTCCTTCCAGCAATTCCTCCCTCACCTCTCCCCTGGGGAGTGGGTTCTGTCGGCAATGACAACGGCCGCAGGAGTGGTCGCGGAAGCTAATGGTCTTGGTGTGTGGGGCTTAAAACCCACTCCCTTCAGCGATGACATGGCTTCAGAACCATCCACAGCCATCGCCTTTCTGATTGGTAAGTCTGATCCTTGATTTTTGAACACCCCATAGAAATTCATTTGCACTCAGAGGCAGGTCTAAGGTCAAGATGATCGAATGTATTTTAAGGTTGGAAAAGAGTTATTTGTGAAGACAGATAAAATGAATTGGGATTATCTCGCCTAGAGAAAGTCAGTAAGTCATCCAACAATTAACTAACTTTACTCAGAAGCTGGCAGGCAGCTCGTCGTCATCCCAAAGAAGTCAGAAAAAGATAAAATGGCCCAGTGGCAGCAAGTCTGTGCTTGCTAACCAGCGGGCCACGCACACTCCGGTGGGCCCCGCGGGGCACTGGCTGAACGCAGCGTGGGGTTACGCTGCTACACACACGCAGCCAGGTGGGGCTCGCTTTGCCAGGAGGTGTCCCTGCACAGCACAGATGTACTGAGAGGGTCGAGCGCAGGCCTGGCATGCACGCGATGCCATCTGAATACACAGAGTTAAATATATGAAACTACTACCCGTCTAGAGGAGGGAATGTTATATATAGTGCTTACTACAGTCCAAAGAAATCCTGGGGAACAGCAGGAAGCCCCATCTCAGACCGTGCGTGCTGAGAAACGGAAGCAAGGCAGGACTTTAGTTCTGGCTCTTGGTACCCTCCAGTCAAACTGAGTCCCCGCCCCGTGCTCCAGCTTCCCTTTCTGCAGGGCAGCAGTGCCAATGCGTGCCCACTGGCTACACGGTTCGAAGACTCGCTTACAAACGAAGTCTTCCCAGCTTTTGAGCACAACGCGCTCTCGTGCCTTCACAGCTTGCCTGAGCTGACCAACAACATCTCCGCGGGCGGCGCGGGACAGCTGCTCTGGCGCACACGCTCCGAGGTTAGTTCTAATTTGAGGAACATCAGCTCCTCGCTGACTGTCTCCACCCTCAAGGAACAACTTCAGCTAAGTCTAACCACAGAGAGGAGTGATTAACTGGTCAGCTCGTTCAGAGTGCACTCTCAGTGAAGTGGGACACACTGCATTCAGCACTGAGAAAGAAAGCTGAGAAGCAGAGGCACGAACACCAAAAGGCAAGAACGTAAAGTCTGGAAACGCAGCCCTGACACCAGCAGACCAGAGACAGGGACGGGAACACGAAGCTGGAATGGGAACGAGAATGGGAACGAGAGGCACGTACGTCTGGGTCTCGGGTCTGAGGCCCTGGAACCAGCGCCTTCCCCAGGAAAGCCGAGAGGCTCCGCCTCGCCGGGGTCTGTGTCAGGAGGAGGGTAGGGCGGGGGCGGGGGCAGCACCAACTGGGGCGGGCCCCGGGCAGCGCCTCTGGGAGGCTTCTGTGGCACCTGCCGTCCACCACCTACACGGGATCAACGGGGGTTACTTCAGCAGGCGAGGCCGCAGACTTCCTGCCCTCCCACAAGGACACACCGCCACCGCTCCCGGGCTCCGCATCCAACCTCAGCCGCAGCACATCCGTCTTCTCGAGCACACAGCCTCATCCAGCCTCGCCCAGCCTCGCCCAGCCTCACCCAGCCTCGCCCGGCGCCAGCCGCACCCACCCGCTTTCGCGCTGCGCGGTTCGTGCGTGTGTTCTGCTGCCGGCCAACTTGGAAACACCTGCCTGGCTGCACTTTGTTCCCGGCAGGGACAACTGCACACATTCTGGGCTTGACAGCTATTCTGAAAAGCCCTGAACAGCTTTGTCAAGTTAAAGGAGCTCTTTTATGCACGCTGGTCTTTCTCAGGTTCACAGAGTTGCTTTTCAGCTTCCTCTTGTTGCTCTTCTGTATCCACTGACCTAGCGCGGACAGACCGACAACTGATGGAACTTCTCTCTTTTCAGCCCATTTAAACGTTCAGCCTCTTTGGCTGTTTAGCCTAAGTTTTCGAAGTTTTCTCTGAAGAGTGTCCTGAGCTGTAGGAAGAGTCAGGGTGGCGTGCCCCGCTGCAGTTCCTCCGTCAGGCAGGCAGAGCCCTCGCTCCGGCTGCGCGGGGACGCACTCACACGCATGTGTGAAAACGGATTCCGTCTATGGCCATTCCACCCTGAATGCGCCCGAGCTTGCCTGAAAATGGCTTTCTTATGCTCATAAAGTTTTTGGAAGTCAATGACGATGTAATAAATGACATGAATCGCTAGTGTCATGACTCATGATTACTATTATTACTTTTAAAACCACTTTCTTCAAGCTTTACAGTTTAGAATCTTCTAATAATTAATAGATTCCATGCTTCATGCCCTTTACCAGACTGTTAACTAAAATATTAAGAGATACTATTTCTTCATCAAGACATATATCCACTCCTTCCTTCTCTTGGTTATAGCTCTCTAGGTGTGGAAAAGCACTATTTCCCTGTATCAAAACATCATTTCCTCCCTCAAAGGGCAGTTAAGCCAGAATGAGTCTGGGCTGTGTTGTCAGGCCCTGGAAGTGGTCTCACCTCCCCAGGAGCAGGCACAGAGGAAGGACAGATCCCTACTCCAAGAAATTTAGGTCAAGACCCAAATCCAACTGGCTATGACACTATTTTAGTGCAAGTTATAAAATAAACTTTTCTTTCTATATTTAACGTCTAAATGGAAAAGTCACTCAACAATTTTTTGTGGGTAGGGGCTACTTTTGTGTTTTTCCAACCTAAAGGCTAAACTTCAGTTAAAAGTTCTGTTGTGGTGCTATTTGTGTACTTTTAATTCATGGGGATTCCTGACAGATGGCAGTCTGACAAGAAATTGCCTCCAAGGCCTCTCCACCATGCTCTGCCCCCCAAAACATTCACATCAGTAGGAAGGGAGATCCTGGACTTCTCGGCGCTCACAAACACTTGTCTACGGATGAGAGAAAGACTTGTAGTGAATTATTATTATTTATACTCTTAAAGGGTTTCCTGGTGAGGGAATTGTTCCTATTGTTTTCAGTTTTAAAACATCCACCCCCATTTCCACTGTTGCCTGTGGACCCCACGTGCCCGGCCGGGTCCTCCCAGCACACCGGACATGAGGACAGTTCTCCAGGGCTGAATCAGGGGGTCCTGCCCTGGGCTGAAATGGCTGTCCGGCCTGAAGGTGGCATGACTCAACCACGTCCATACGGCCACTGAAGTCGGTGCTTAGAAGGTCAACCAAGGGTTTCTGCCCCTTTACAAAGTGTGGGGAGAGAGCTTGGAAGGGAGAATGGGGGTCTCTTCATGAACCAGGAGAAAACTGAGTTTATTTTAATGATCCACTGGTAATGTTTCCTTTCAGTCTGAGAGCAGTTTCCTTTCATTCTGAGAGTATTTTCCTTTGGGGAAGAGGATGAACTGGCAGCAAACAGGTTATTGCTCCTTAGCATAACTGATCACAGGCTGTAAAAGGCTACGGCATTAAAAGGAAGTATCGCCTGGGGAAGTGCAGGCAAACAGCCGAATAGTTCTTAGTACAGTTTAGATCCTGACAGTGCAACCATTCATCCTTGGGAGCACTCTCCCTCCTGGGGTTACAGGCATTAGGTCAAAGGCAAGATGTGGGGGCGCTGAGTGGATTAAAGGGCACAGTGCATGGCCATCTGGGGGCTTCAGCAGGAGCCCTGATGCACGGCGTTCGTTCGGAGGTGTCAGGCTTAGGAGGTGGGAATCCCAGACGGCCATTCTCCAAAGCCTTCTCTGCAAGAGCCATTTCTCTTCCTACTCAAGTGAAGTAACAAATACTGAATGATTTTAAAATAGCTGTAACCACCCCCAGCTCGTGGGCCTGGAGACCCCCACCGTTTAGCGTCTGTCCACCTTGCCTATGGCACAGGGCGTGGGTCTGACGAGCTAACAGGTCTCTTTCTGTTCACAGACATTATGATTCCATCCTCTTTCCTCTGGGTTCTCTTTTTCTCAAAGAATATCAGGGTCTCTGCTAAATATATGCCAGGTATACAAGGGGAGAGCAATTGCAAACAGGATGGTCAAAACAGAACTGCTGTCAGCTCATCATACATCACACGGGGCCTACGCCGCCTTTCCAGTGCCCGATGTCCTGCGAGGCAGCTTCCCCTGATGGCGTCCCGAGAACAACTTTTTTTGCCCTCAGAGATGCGTGTCACACACTCACACTCACTCGCTCATACTTGCTTGGTCACACTCACACGCTCACACTCACTCTCGCTCGCTCTCCCCAGCTTCAGCCATTCCCCCCACCATCCCGCCTTCTCAATGCTAACATGATTTCCACCAGATACTGCCAGTAAGATAGGAAGCGACTCACAGTTGTTTATTTCCAGACTTTCTTTCTTTAGCACTACTAGTTTCCAGGTTAATGCCATTGCAGACAAGGCCACTGCAAGAGTTAGCGGCACGGCTGACATTCCAGGCCCAAGCAAGCATCCAAGTGCTGCCGCGCCTCACTCACCCACTGTGCTCCTCCTGTTCTCCTCCTTGTCCTCCGTGCGGGTGGGGACCAGGGGACTTGGCGGAGGTGGCTGTGGCGGAGGGGGAGCTGGCGCCCGCCGCTTCTTCTTCTGTAAATCAACCTGTGACCCCAGAGATACCTATGAAGTGCAAAGGAAAGACAGGCAGCATTAGGGGCGCTGTGCTGGGGTGATGTGCACATGCGTAGCGAGCTTGGTGGGAGGCGGTGCTGTCAGAGGGTGGCCAGTTCCCTCCCCAGGTCCTCTGAGGCAGGTGGGGGAGGCAGCGAGGTGAGGGGCTGGGGTATTTCCCAGGAGTGGCTCACAGACAACCCCAAGACCCTGTGGACAAGGGAGCGCATACTTCCTAAGGACTCCAGGCAAGTCTAGAGAGCTGCTGAACTTCCCTGTGCCACAAACGAGGATGAGATCCCTTGCCCTTAATTAAATGCAAGAGAACTATTCCTCTGGAACGGCATGGGCTGCCATGATTTGTGATCACGCCAAGGAAGATGGATGGGAGCAGCTAGGACCTCACACTGGCTTCCCTTCCTCCGTGCGTTCGTGGTACAGAGCAGCGAGGACTGCTAACCGTCCGCAGGCTGACCACCTGAATCCGGAACCACAACGATGCTCCTCAGCATATGGGACGTGCGATCAGTACACGGGACATCGGTCTCCCACCCAGAGCAGAAATCCAGCTCCTGCTCAAGGACTTTAATGGTGAACAATTCACAGCTTCTAAAATTCACACCTTGTCAATACTGGGCAGTTCTAAGTGCTCAAGATGAAATCTGTTTTGGTTGTAAAACTGAATCCACTGATTCTCATTCTTCATCTCGGAAGAACCGCACAATTCTCCTCTTTTCCTCATTATGGCCAAAGTTTTTATTTGTTCACTCTCATTGATTAAAATTAATTTAAAGAGTGCCGAATTATGTGCAGAGTAGTGCAGAATATGTGCAAGGGACGGAAATAATGACTGTGCTCCGTTCTTGCCTTTAGGGAGCTCACAGCCGAGTGCTGCACCCCAGTCCAAACACTCGCAGATCTTTCAAGGGCCTGCCATGGAGAGGGCACCTACCGACACCACCACCCGCCTCCTCATTTCTGACCTTGGTGCTTGTTGGTCTATTAACTCATACTTGCACCATGTGAATCAGAACTGAACATAACAGCTCCACCGCCCAAGGAAGACAACTTCCTTTTCTGCGCTGGACATGGTATATACATACATGCATATGGCGGTTGTGTGTGTAGTGTTTTTTAAATTTTTATCAGTAATTGCCATGGCACTCATGGCAACAGAGTGAGACTCTGTCTCAAAAAAAATAATTTTTATCAGTAATACACATTTATCGCAAAAAAAGTTTAAAATATATAAGTAAAAGGAAAAAAATAATCATTAACTCTCAGAGTAAACTACTAATAGTTGGCATATACTGTATTTTTCTAGACTTTATTTTTTCTTTTAAAAGTGATTTTTTCTCTTTCCTTCTACTACAGTATATTATAACCACCTCCTATACATTTAAGATTCTATAACATATTTTATGTAAAACATAGACATAACTTAAATTCAAATAGTCCTACAAAGCTTATCTCAAAACCAGCAAATCCCTGTCCACCGCCCACCTCAGCAATAACCACTTCAAATTTTTTCTTTTGGCATCTACTCCTTTTTTCTAAATAATACGTTTATTCTGCTATTTCTTGATTTTTCCATGTTAGGTATTGGCTTTCTGCTCCAGAAGATAAGGACTTAGTTCTTTGAGCTAGACACAGACACACACACTTTTCTTCTTCATTTTCCCAAAAATCATAGCATGAGATTAGTTAAATTAATATCTACTATTTAGTTATACATGTATAGTTATTATAATAGATATTACAATTATAAAAAACAGAAGTTTTCTTCAGCAGGAAGTTCTTCCTTCTGAGATGTACAATGTGTATGATAATTACACTTTCTCTTTATTTTACCTTTGTGTTTTTCCTGAACTTGGTAACTGATTTGATTTCTAACATTTTTCTTCACTGAATTTCCTGGAAATTCCCTTTTCCTGTACTCAGTTCTGATCCCTTGTTTCCTAGATCTTCTGCCTTTTTAAAAATTCACTCCTGCATTTCAGTGGTAGACAGTCTCCAGCAGCTTTCTGAGACAAGATGTGTACGAGGGAGATTTCTGAGACTTTGAAACTCTAAAAAATTTTTTCTATTATGTAGAACAGTCAGGATGGATGCATATGGAAACCTAGCGTGGGAATAGTTGTCTCTCAAAGCGCTGAGCCATCTCCGAGCTTGCAACTGTGCAGTAGAACACCCACCACCACAGGGATGCCGATCTTCTCCGTGGGATCTGCTTGCCCTCTGCGGGCTTGGAGGCTCCTCTCTTACTCCTGCGTGCCCTGAAATGTCATGATGGTGAGCCCTTGGGGCGGGGCCTTTTTCATCCACTGTCCGGGGCATTCACTGACCCCTACAATCTACATGTGCTTTAATTCTGCAGAATTTTCTAGACTTAGTCTTCTGCTTTTTCTTTCCTCTGTTTTCTCTTGTTCTCTTTCTCTGGGATTTCAATTAGTTGTATTTGGGCATTCTAAACCAATTGTCTAATTTTTCTTGAATACTTGCCAATTTTGTTCCCTCTTTCTTGGAAATTTTCTTTACTTCACTGTAAAACTCCTATGAATTTTAAAATTTCTGTTACTGTTCTTTTAATTTCCAAGAGCCCTTTTATACATTTTTTAAATAGCTCATGGTCTTGTTTCCTGGATGGAGTATCTTTCCTTTCATCATTGAAGCTATTATTAATATTTAAATCTTTAAAAAATGTTTTCACATTCACTTTCTTCAGCTTTAGACATTGTATTTTCCTCCAAGATCCATCTCTCTTTCTGTCTCTCTCTCTCTTTCTCTCTCTCTCTCTCTGTCTTGGCCTCTGTATAGCAGTTGGGACTTTCCCTCAAGTTTCCGGCAATCCCTGGCTGACAGTTTATAATCTGCATTTCTGTGGAAGGTTCTGTTCACACGCTACTGGGATCCTCCAGGTGTCTGAGCAGAAATCTGGATAGCTCACTGGGGTTCCCCAGGTGTCCCTGTCTGCAGGGCTCCCTCCTAAGTCGGCACCTTACACACAGGGGGATCCTCAGCCTCCTGCCTTGAAGGCGGAAGCTGGTCTTTCAGAGTCTAGGGAGCAGATCCTGAGGCTCTCGTGCAACATGTGAATTTTCACTTGTCCCTGTGTTGGTACAGACTCGGTTGCATCTGACGCTCTGGAATCTGAGACCTTGGTTCTACCCCACCTGGGGTTGGGAGTGTGGACGCCTGTCTGTGGCGTGCAGGGGGACCTGGCGGTCTCACTGCTTCAGATGCAGAGGTTTAGCTGTCCTCTGTCATCAGTTCCTCCTGTACTCTGGTGTGCAGAGGAACGTGTACCCCAAATTCCTGAGCATTATGGGGGCTGGTCTGATGACCTCTCCCACCCAGCAGTCAGGTTTCAGCTGCCTCTGCGTTGCTAGGTATTTACCACAATGAAAACACATTCCAGCCTCACAGTGTCTACTGACAATGGTCATTGCCTGCCATTGCTTCTTCTCCTCTTCTCTCTGTCTCGGTGGACTAATATTTTTATTTATTTTAGTGAGGTTTCAGAGGAGAAACATAAATTTGTTTTACTAGCTGTATTTTCCTATGTTTCTTTCAGCTTTACTGAGGAATAGTTGATAGTAAACATTGTGTGCATATATAAAAAATATATGTGGTGTACAATCGATAATGTGATCTGAATATATTGTGAAATAATCACCCCAATCAAACTAATTAACATATCCATCACTTTACAGAATTACCATCTTCTTTTGTTTTTTCCTCCATTTTTATTTCTTTTTTTGGGTTTGGTGACAATATTTAAAATCCATCATCTAGCAAAATTTCAAGTAATTTTTTAATGGTTGCCTAGTGCTCCGTTGCACTGATAAGCCATAATTAAATAAATTAACCTTGTTTGCATTTAGCAAAATATTAAGATTATTTGGCTTTAGCTTTTACAAATTAAACTTCTTAAAACTCTCTGCAACTTTATCTTTTTTCCACATTTCTTTTTTTTCTCCTTCATTTATTTTTTCTATTTGAGTTATCAATAAATCCATTTGCTGCAACTCCTCAGGTAAAGAACATCCAGAGTGAAGATGCCAGATTCTAAACTTGCTATCCACATGTTAAGAATCCTCATCCTGGAGGAGTGATATCATTAAGATAGCAGAATAGGAAGCCCCAGACTTCATTTGCCTATGAAGACATTAACTTAACAACAATTTATAGTCTAAAAAGCTTTTACGAGGATGCTAGAAACAAATTAAGAAGTTACAGTACCCCAGGCAAGCTCAAAGCCAAGAACAGCTGCATTGAAATGGACAAGAAAAGTCATTTCACATCAGTGGTGACAGCCCTTCCCCAGAGCTGGTACAGCTCAGCGTGATCAGGAACAAAAGCCTAATGTATGGCTTTTCCCTGGGAAAGGAAAGAAAAGGTGAATGTACATCTAACATTCCAGATTTTCAGGGGGGCTACCTGAGGGACTGGTTTCTGTTTTGACTGACTGGGAGCACAAGTGGGGAACTAGCACACTTTGAATGCCTTGGAGCCACAGAAAAAAAAAATGATCTCAGAGGCTGGTGGCAACACAACAGATCTGGCAGTGCCACAGACAGAGGCCGGCACAGCTTGGTGCAATCAGAAGAAAGCATGACAGCACAGCTCAGTGCAATCAGGAGGACTGGACATACCTTGGATGTCTGGGGACTGTGGAGAACAGAAAAGAGCTCAGAGGCTGGCTGCAGTGCCAAAAACCCTGCAGTATCACAGACAGACACAAAAGCGAGCAAGAGATTTTAAGTTCTTGAACAAGGAATCAGCAAACCTTTAGAACTGGAAATTATACCAACAAGCCCAGAGAAGATGCATCTCCAGAAAAGGTTTGGGAGGCCCCAAGAATCTGTAGCTGGGCTGACTAGTGGTTGACTATTGTGGTCTTACACTTTAAGAAGCCAATCTGTAAAGGCAGGGAGAGGTGGCTGTATTTACAAATGCACAACTTATAGTAAAAAAATTACAGGGTACACAAAGAAACAGGGAAATATGGCCCAACTAGAGGACCAAAATAAATCTCTAGAAAATAAGCCAAAGAAATGGGAGTCTATGACCAGAAAAAATTTAAAAATAATTGTCTTAAAGAAGTATGATACACTACATGAGAATACACAGATAGACAACTAAACAAAATTAGAGAAGCTAGGCATGAACAGAATGATAATAAAGAGAATATATAAAAATAAGTCAAACAGAAATTCTGGAGCTCAAGAAAAAATAACTGAATTGCAAAATTCACTACAGGGGTTCATTGGCAGACTTGTTGAGGCAGAAGAAAGGATCAGCAAAGTCAATGACAGATCGCTTTAAATTACAGAGTCAAGGAATTTTTTAAAAAATAATGAGAAAAGGTGAACAGAGCCTAAGGGACTTATGGGATGATGCCACAGGGATCAAAATATTAATTATGGATGTCGGAGAAGTAGGAGAGAGAGAAAGAGAAAGGGGCAGAGAACTGATATGAATAAATAATGGCTGACAACTCCCCAAAGTGGAAGAAGAAAATGAACATGCAAAGTCAAGAATCTTACAGCCAACTAGAATGAACCCAAAGAGAACCACACCAACACTATTTATAATCAAACTGTCAAGTCAATGAGAGAAATTTAAAAGCAGCAAGAGAAAACTGATGTATTGTGTATAAGGTAGTTTTATAATATTACTGGCAAATTTCTCAGCAGAAACTTTGCAGGTCAGAAGTGGGTGGGATGCTATAATCAAACTGATAAAAGAAAAAAAAAACTGTCAACCAAGAGTACTATTATGATATCTAGGAAAACTATCCTTCAAAAGTAAAAAAACCTTATCCAAGAAATCACTGCCCACGCCAATGTCATGAAGCATTTCTGCTATGTTTTTTTCTAGTAGGTTTATATTTAAGTCGTTTATCCATTGTGAGTAGATTTTTGTATAAAGTATTAGACAAGCCTCCAATTTCATTCTTGTACAGGTGAATATCCAGCTTTTCCAATGCCATTTATTGAAGAGACTCTCCTTTTCCCACTGTGTGTTCTTGGCACCAATGTTGAAAATCAAATGATTATAAATACCTAAGCTTATTTTCAGGCTTTCTATCCTGTTCCAGTGGTTAATGTGTTTGTTTTTATAATAGTACCATGCTGCTTTGACTACAATAGCTTTGTATTTTGAAAGCATGGAGTGTGATGTCTTCAGATTTGTTTTTTTTGCTCAAGATTTCTTTGGCTATTTTGAGTCTTTTCTGGTTCCTCAGGAATTTAAGGATTGATTTTTCTCTTTCTGTGACAAATGACATTGGAAATTTGATAAGAATTGCACTGAATTTGTAGATAGCTTTGGGTGGTATGGACATATTAAAAACATGAATTTGATCAAATTAAAAAGCTTCTGCACAGCCAAAGAAACTGTCACAAGAGCAAACAGGCAACCTACAGAATGGGAGAAAATTTTCACGTGATACAAATCCAACAGAGGACTGATAACCAGAATCTATCTAGAACTCAGAAAAA
>CAUYSK010025322.1:0-26418 GCA_963575035.1 Avahi laniger | reverse complement strand
TCCAATTTATTTATTTTTGTTGTTGCTGTGATTGCCTTTGGGGTCTTCTTCATAAATTCTTTGCCTAGGCCAATGTTTGTAAGAGTTTTTCTTCTAGAATTTTTTTCTTCTAGAATTTTTATAGTTTCATGCTTTAAGTCTGTTATCCACCATGAGTTGATTTTTGTGAGAGGTGAAAGATGCAGATCCTGCTTCAGTCTTCTACATGTGGCAGAGCAATTACCCTCATGAATACAGATGTAAAAATTCTCAACAAAATTCTAGCAAACTGAATTCAGGTGCTTATCAAAAAAAAATAATCCATCATAACCAAGTGGGCTTCATTCCAGATATGCAGGGATGGTTCAACATACGCAAATCTATAAATGTAATTCACCGCATAAATAGAAACAAAAATGAAGACCATATGATCCTGTCGATAGCTGCAGAAAAAGCATTTGACAAAATTCAGCACCCTTTTTTGATAAGAACACTTAAGAAAATAGGCACAGACGGGACTTGCCTAAAAATGATAGAAGCCATATATGCGAAACCCACAGCCAACATCATACTGAATGGAGAAAAATTAAGAGCATTTCTGCTTAGAACTGAAACCAGACAAGGTTACCGTCTATCACTGCTTCTATTCAACATAGTGCTGGAAGTCCTAGTCAGAGGAATCAGACAAGAGAAGGAAATCAAGGGCATGCAAAAACAGGGGCAGAAGAGGTCGAACTATCACTCTTTGCTGATGATATGATCCAGAATACCCCAAAGATTCTGCCATGAGTCTACTGACATTGATAAACAAATTCAGCAAAGTCTCAGGTTAAAAAAAAATCAATGTACAGAAATTAGTTGCATTCCTATACACCAACAACAGTCAAACTGAGAACCAAATCAAAGACTCAATACCCTTCACAATAGCAACAAAGAAAATAAAAAACAGTTGGAAAACCATACCATGTTCATGGGTTGGCAGAATCAACATTGTTAAAATGTCTATACTACCCAAAATGATCTCAAGATTCAATGCAATCCCTATTAAAATACCAACATCATTTTGTGCAGATCTAGAAAAAATAATTCAATGCTTCATATAGAACAAGAGAAGACCCCACATAGCAAAAGCAATCTTAAGCAAAAAGAACAAATTGGGAGGCATCAATTTACCAGACTTCAAGCTATACTACAAGGCTATACTAATTAAAACAGCATCGTGCTGGCATAAGAGCAGAGACAGACCAATGGAACAGAACTGAGAATCCAGATATAAAATCATCCTCATATAGTCATCTAATCTTTCACAAAGTAGACAAAAACATACACTGGGGAAAAGAATCCTTATTCAACAAAGAGTGCTGGGAAAATTGAATAGCCACATGTAGAAGACTAAAATAGGATTCACACCTTTAATTTTATTTTTAATTGAAAAATAATTGCATATATTTATGGGGTACAATGTGATGTTTTGATACATATTTACATTGTGGGATGATTAAATTAAGCTAATTAACAAACGCATCACCTCACATATTCACCATGTTTTTCTTAAGCACATATTTAGTAAGGTGTTAATAATCAAAACCTAGAATATTATACAACTTCTGTGATAGGCAAAAACACTATAATGAAATGATCCCTGGAACAGAAATCAAGAGACTTATATTTTGGGTACAGCTCTTACTCATACCAACTTAATGGCCTGGGACAAATCACATATCTCCTCATCTTGGTCTATAAAATAGAATTTAAGAGTGTCAGCTACACACATCTCACAGGGTTATTAAGAAGCCCCAGTGAGCCAGTGCGTGTGACAGGGCTTCCCCTTGGCACACTCTCTAACGTGCACAGAAATCACCTGGGGAAGTCTTGGTAAACTGCAGGTTCTGATTCTATAGGTCTGGGATGATGCCTAAGATTCTGCATTTCTAACAAATTTCCAAAACCCCCATTGAAGGCAGTCCAGAACATACAAAACTTAATTTAACATATAGTTAAATTAGTTAAAAAAAATTCTTACCAGAATTTTTCCATAATTTCAGGAAAAATTAATTTAAAAATGTCTTACCAGAGATGGATTCATGAATTCTTCTAAATACACCCGACACAGTCTGCGATCCCAGTCATCTGTGATGTGGCCCCCATACATGATCTCACCAAAGAGATAACGGAGGTCTTCCCATGGGACCTTGGGGGAAAAAAACACATAATGTTCACTTCTGTGCCTAGGGTATAAGCCACAGAAAGGCCAACCAGTGGTGCATGCCCCTCTAACACAAGCCCCCATCGAAAGCAGCATTAAAAGTGGTTCAGAAATTGTTTTAAGTTTCTGTGTAGATTTTCTTGGGACAATTATTTTCAGTGTGTTATAATATATTGAGTAAAAATTCACACAATTTTAAAGGAAAGTGAATCATTCCTAGAACCCATTGTGCAGGGAAAGTTTATACGTTCAAAATCTTATCCAAAAATCATGAGAGAATGTTGGTTCACAGGGCTTCTGAAGTGTTACATGTTTTTATTGTCTGATTTATATGAGCTTTTATGATCTGATTCAGGAAAAAAAAGAAACATTCACACAATTTGGATTTGGGATGTATTTAGAATTCTATCAGTTTCCAAAAGTCCAGGCAAACAAATCCCCTTGCCACAGATAGATTTGAGGATTTGATTTATGGCATGACTGCCCTACTGACTGTTCTAAGGGTCATAACTAATGCTGTACCATGTTTTATACAAGAAATCACTGTATCTCCTCTTTATTTGGCTTAGCAGGGTTTGAAGCCTGTCTTTGCTACCCTTTAGCTTCCTCTGGGTTTGCAAAACATGCCAGTGTGTGATGAAGCTTTTCTAGACAGGAACCTTTATACCCTCGGGGGCAGTATATTGCCTCCCAACAGTTCAAGTAAAAACGTAATTATAGCCTTCGCTCCTTGCGTGATGTGACAGAACAGAACAAGTAAAATTGCTTCAACTATTCCAATGTACTTGCTACAAGTTTATTTGAATTTGAATAAATGGACCTCAAATATGTCTTTCTTTTAAGCTGGTTTGATGTGAATGAAAAAGAAACATGCTCTCTCTACCACTGCATGGCCTACCTTCCAGGCAGTTAAAATAGATGGGAGACTTCTTAATCTTATTTATCTTTCTGAGTACATTCAATAAAAGCCTGCTATACATTTCAATATTTGATATGTAGTAATATCTCCCTTAAGATTTTATTTAGCTAGGGACTTCTTCTTTTAATAATTGATTCTCTTTCCCCAAATCCTGATCTTTGTTTTTTACATATACTTCCTTGAAAAGGGTATTTTGTACAATCAAACTATGTGTGCATACTAATTTAATTGCCAAGTCCTGATAACTTGCTTTGTGATGTGCAGCAAATGACCGGGTCAGGACTTCTGAGGGACATGAGAATGTGTTAAAACCTTGGGCTGTGTTGGTGTTGGAACCCCAGTACTAGAAGCAGCAGGATACAGCACAACTCAACTGACCGACTGGTGTTGCCAAGACTCAAGATGTGAGAGCTGGAAACAAACACAAGTGTCAAGTCCCCTTTTACTCCCCTTCATTTTGACCTCAATTGTGTATGGGATTCAGCTGAAATAGAATAATATTCCCGGTCTCAGCCTCATGGGACCATTATGAAGGACTTGAATTAAAGGTATTAAATCGTTTATTTCTTTTTCTGTAGTGAAGGATTCCGGCTCTCACAGGGACAAAGGTGGGCGCCTTGCCTTGGTGCTGCCTCAAGCAATTGCCCCACCTGGGAATAAGGACAAGGGTGGGTACCCCATCTTGGTGCTGCCCCATCCTTAATCCTGTCTGGAGCAACTGTCGCTCCTGGGGGAAGGAGGAACCCCTGCTAATCTGCAAAAGAATGTAGGGAATCTCCCAGCCCAGGCACAATAGGGTTTGGAAAGTGACCTAGAATAACCTAACGCTAATTATTATGTCATTAATTGTCCCTCAAAGTGGTTCAGTGGTGATGTCTGGACCACAAGGAGGGCCCAACCCATACACTATAAACAGGACCGCACACCATAATCAGAACCCTTTTGTTATGACAGAAAGGTCTGTTTGTTGTCTATGGTGAATGTATCTTGCTCTTGCTCTGTGAACCTGTATCTTGCTTTTGGCTCTGTAAACCTATCTTGTCCTTCCTCAATAAACTTTGTTTCACAGTTGCCTTGCTTTTGATGTGCCTGGTCATTCTTCGGCCCAGAGCACACCAAGAACCAAGAATAGACAACTACAACCTGACAGAACTATTATAATAATAAATTTTAAACAGTTTAAACAAAAGGTATTGAGATCAACACAAAAATATTATTATTTATTAGAATGGTCAAATATGCTCAAAGTCTACAGAATTACTTTTTAATTTTATAAATTAAAAAATGATAGATATGGAATATTGAACATCACATACCATATTGAAGCCATTTATTTTAGGTACGACTTATTCAAAATTTGTTCCTTGGGACAGCACACACAATAGGTACCAAGTGGACATACCCTGACAGCAAAGCACCACCAAAGCTTGAGAAAACTTTGATAACAAAAATTATAACAATGGTTACTGAAAGAGCATAAAACAACCATTTCTACTTAGAAACACTAATGGGCGATTTCGAAAGTCCTTTATAGAAAGTGTGGCCTAGACCAACATCTGGTTGGTTTTGACATATATACCCAAATTCTATCAGATTTAACTTAATGAAAAAAGTTTCCCTTGTAAGGAGTAAGCCAGAATATACTTAGGAATAAGTGATTCTTCCTTTTTGAAATCCAATCATTGGGCTTATAAGAGTTTACACAAATGTTCTTGATGAGGCATTCCGATTCCCATCTGTAAAACACATTTTAGCTACAAAATAAAATCATTCATCTACTTTCAACTTCAAATCAAGGAGAACATTATTGAGAAAGTCACAACAAGGTGGCATCCTTAATACATAATAATGACATATGCGGGAAATGCACCATTATTTATACATGTGACGTGCTGTAAATTGCTTCCATCATCAGAACTAATTGTAGTGATTATTAATGCAGTGTTATGAACTGTCAGAATTGCTGTATGTAATTACATTTGTGCAAATGCTTCATTACCTGCCTAATGAATCTGGCATATATGCACATGTAAACCACTGTTTTTGTTAACATAATGAAGGACATTTTTTTTTTTTTGCACTAAGCCGCTGATGTAGAACTGGTTTGACCTATCTTATGAAGTCTGAACATCCACTGCTAGAAAACCTTTGATCTGTTTTATTTTCATACTTGGCAGAAGATGCATATAGTGTCAGCTATTTCAGTAATAGCTTCCAAAGAGAAATTATGGTCCATTTTGATAGCACCCAAAGACTGATAGGGTTAGTAAACTCCTTGGACGAGGTTATCTGACCACTAGCACTTACCTTAGGGTTTGCTTCTAAGTAGTTGTAGAGGACATTGGCACAAATGGTGAGGTCTCCGAGATTGAATGGATAGCTTCGGCTCCAGCCCTGTGGGCCAAACCTCAGTCTCCCAGCAACACAGGCATGGAAGTAGCACAGAGAAAAGAGGATGCTTTTAAATTCCTGATCCTTGGAGCACATTTCAAGTGTATCCTGGCGGAAAAGAAAAGAAATGCTTGATTGTCCATGTATACGGTTTCCAAGGGCAAGGGTCTGAGTTTTCAATAATCATGTAAAGGACTCTGAGAGAGAGATGCTACAGATGCAAAAAGCAGTTTTAAGCTTGGCTACCAATCCTATGAGAACATAACAGGAGACTATCTATGTGGCCCTTGGCAGAGTGTTAATTTAAGAGGAATCCTTTTATTTTGCTTCGGTTATTCTGAATGTTTCTAAGTTCACTAGAAAATGAGACAATTCATTTTAACCATGTTAATATTGCTTGACATCATTTTTTTATGGAAAAATTTCCGTGTAAAATCAGGATGACATAGGTCATCGTCTTAGTTTTCATCACTGTAGCAGAATGCTACTTGGCCGAATGCTAGTACAGCTACCCATTCTTCCCTGGTTCCATAGTAACAGAGATCATCTGGGCATATGGCTACCCACTGCAAGACTCTTTTCCAGCCTCCCTTGAAGCCAGATGTGCCATATGACCAAGTTTTGCCAACAGAATTTGAGTAGAAGTGGTGTGTATAACTTCCATGTCATTTGCTTAAAAGGAAGTTTCTTGCTCTGGTTGTCACCCTTTTCTAAGGAACCTCGAGTTAGGTACGACAGAGGTGCCCATTGGTTTGAGTGTGAGAGAAACAAATTCCTATTTTCACTGAATCACTATAGCTTTGATTCTCTTTCTTATGGCAGCTTAGCCTGTACCTTAACTAATACAATTACTATGACACATGGTTTCCTTCCAACGAACTAAAAACAAAATTCATTGCTGGGATGACTGGATGACATATGGAAGATTGGAAAACATGTGCCCTTTAGACTAGACCTGTGAGGTATTCTTTGAAAATGCAGGCCAGGCACACCAGCTCACACCTGTAACCCCAGCACTTTGGGAGGCTGAGGTGGGAGGATCGCTTGAGGACAGGAGTTCAAGACCAGCCTGGGCAACATAGTGAGACCCTCATCTCTACAAAAAATAAGAAAAATTGGCCAGGCATGGTGGTATACACCTGTGGTCTCAGCTACTTTGGAGACTGAGGCAGGAGGATTGCTTAAACCCAGGATTTGGAGGCTGCGGTAAGCTATGATCACACCACCACACTCCAGCCTGGGCAAGAGAGCCTTGTCTTTACCAAAAAAAAAAAAAAAAGAAAAAAATGCAGAGGGAAAGCTGAAAGCTGATCAAACATGCTACATTGATAAGGTTATGGCCCAAAGCCATAAAACTAAAAGGAGGAAAACAGCTGTCTAATCTATGGCTTAAAAGTAATACTTTATGCATTCACAGATTTGGCAGTTCTGGGAGGTAAGCAAGAAAAGAAGTTGAGAACCACTCCTTCATCTGGTGTTGGGCAGCAGGGAAAGATGAGGCCAAACTATGCATTTTCCTGCCTAGTCCTTTGAAGTGGTCAAACGACAGCCAGTTCACATTTAAAATGGATCCATGTACAAAGCATATTTAGGACCTTTGGGTGTAGGAGTTCAGACATGGTTTTCCAGGGGACTTCTGGTACTTAACCAATGCTAGATTTGTCCTGTGGGCTTTTGCTTCTTTCTATAGTGCTTTCAGCAGCACCAGGGCTACCACCTGATACAGTTCTGGAACTGGCCAGCCTACATGTAATGCAGACCCAACTAAATCACTAGGCCGTTCTAAGTCACTAGGCCATTTTTAGGTAATTTATGGATTTTGGAAATAAAAAAAATCATTAAGAATAAATTTTCCACAACTAAATATCAAACAAAATGCAAACTTACAAAGGAAGAAAAGAGAAACCATATAATTGGAATTAATCTTGACAGATAGAAAAAATATATTACTTTTAAATGTAAGAAATTTCTAGGAGAACCAACATAAGTATCAAAATCTCACTTTGAAATTATGATCTAACAAGTTACGGCCGGGCGTGGTAGCTCACGCCTGTAATCCTAGCACTCTGGGAGGCTGAGGTGGGCGGATTGTTTGAGCTCAGGAGTTCGAGACCAGCCTGAGCAAGAGCGAGACTCCGTCTCTACTAAAAAAAAAATAGAAAGAAATTATCTGGACAACTAAAAATATATAGAAACAATTAGCCAGGCATGGTGGCTCATGCCTGTAGTCCCAGCTACTTGGGAGGCTGAGGCAGTAGGATTGCTTTAGTCCAGGGGTTTGAGGTTGCTGTGAGCTAGGCTAATGCCACGACACTCACTCTAGCCCGGGCAACAAAGTGAGACTCTGTCTCAAAAAAAAAAAAAAAAAAAAGAACAAGTCACTTAACACCTTTTTAAATTGCAGATAGTCCACAAAAAACCAAAGATACTGTAATAACTAAGTATTCAATCTGTATTTCATATAACTTACTTGGCTTTTTCCTCAGTGCTAAAAAAGAAACACAAGTCAATGACCATTTTATTATGCTCTGGTAACATAATATAGGAAGAAAATATGAGTCAGGCTTTCCTAAGAAAAAGTATAACTGCCATTCCACATTTCAGGCCAGTTGTATTTTTATAAACCAAGTGATAAGCAAATTAGTATAAAAAATATACAAACAGCATTGTGAACAGAGAACAGGCACACACACACACACACAGTAGGGCTATATGCACAAAGCTGCCAACCTTACTTGCGCAATTATCAATTATTAACATTTTTTCTACCTGAGAATTTTATAGAAAAAATCTATATTATTGTTATAAAAATTATGGTTATCTGGGTATGAAAGGAGCCCAAACAATACTCCTTTATGACATGTTCTTCAAGAGACAGATGCTATTGAGCTGAAGGAGGTATAGCAGGTGACGGCCGACATGAAATGGTCCTTTACATCTCACTTAATGATCAGATTTGCAGAAATATTCCGGAATAAATAAAGCAGTAATATTAAACTTTGTTCTTTTTCAATACACATGCCAAAGTTTGGAGGTAAATTTTAATTTGAGGAAAAAGAATAAAAATATAGATTTAACTTGATTTGAAAATTAAAGCATGCAAAACAAAAACACTCAAACAGGATGGTTTATATATCTAGACTTTGGGTGCTTTTCTCAGCTGAGAGGGACACCTGGGCAACTGGATCAAGTGGGACTCATTTGCCTACCCAAGTGGTGACAAGGTAAACAGTATTCATCATTCTCTGTCCACATCACAGACTTTAACGAGATCAGGCCATGGCAGCGACACAGAACGCCCTGGATGATAGAAGATGACTTAGGAAAGGAGAATATCTGTGATGGAAACCACTAATTGCCTGCTCTGAAGTGTCTTCTTCCTGATTTTTCTCTGGGCATATGGCTGCTTGAGATAAATTTACTTTTTCCCAGACTCTCTTGCAGGTAGATAATGCAACGTGACTACGTTTGACCCATGAGATGAAAGGAGAAGTACTACTGTGTATCAACTTGTAGGAAGCAGCTGTAAAACAAAGCAAACACATTGTCTGTCGTTTTCTTTGTTCCTTTTTGCATCCTACCGTTGGGAACAGGGATGTGAGGGCCACAGCTCTTGCGACTGCCTGGGACCATGGTGAGCCCATCTATAAATGATGCAGTGGTGGGCTGTAAGAGCTGGACTGATGACAGCTCTGTGGTAACACACATGAGCTCTGAGTGGCCCACGTATAGAACTATCTTGTGGCAGAAATATTTACCTTGTTTAAGCCACTGCTACTGTACAAGAATTTCTTCCAGAGGTAGCCAGCGCTAATTCTAACTGATAAAAGGGTTCCGGCAACCTAGTTACCGGTAGCCAAGGAGCACAGGCTAGTAGTATCCTTGAATTACATAATTTGAATAAAAACTGCATTTTGTTTTTAACATAATGACAGGTCAGCATTCTTAAAAGACTCTTTAAAATGTTATTAAGTAAATGTTTTTGAAATTCACTGACTATCTAATAATGATAGCTGTCGTTTTTGCTTTATCATGTGTATATTTTAGGACTTCCAGAATGAAATTTTAATCAATACTATAAATTACTATGCTCCCCCCATTAGCAGGTAATTTCTAATATCATATTATTAAGTATAAGATTGATCTGGAACAATTATTCTCTCTCAAAGTTTTTGTTTTTAAATAAAGAAGGGCTATTGAATTTTATCAAAAGCATTTATATTAGGTCATACTGTTATTCTTCTTTATCTCATTTACATAATTGTACCTATAAATGATATACCTAAGGCTAAAATATTACTATATACTAAAATAATCTGACATGACTGTGATAAATAGCTATCTCACTATACATTTGAATTCTATTCATTTGCTAGTATTTTATTTAGTATTATGAAGTTCAAATTTATAAGTGTCTCAGTTCATTTGTGTTACTGTACAGGAATGCCTGAGGCTGGGTAATTTACAAAGAAAAGAGGGTTGTGTGGCTCACAGTTCTTCAGGCTGTACCAGAAGCATGGCACCAGCATTTGCTCGGCTCCTGGTGAGGTCCTCAGGCTGCTCCCACTCATGGTGGAAGGCAAGGGGGAACTGGTGTGTGCAGAGATCACATGGTGAGAGAGGAAGCAAGAGAGAGAGGAGGTGCCGGGCTCTTTATCACAAATAGCTTTGCCAAGAACTAACAGAATAAGAACTCACTTATTACTCTGAGGATAGCACTAAGCCATTCATGAGGTATCCACCCCTGTAACTCAAACACCTCCCATTACACCCCACCTCCACTGCTGGGGATCAAATTTCATCACCATGTTTAGAGGTCAGATATCCAAGCTATAGCAACAGGTCAGTGTTTTGATCTGCGATTTTCCTGTTTTATGTCTTTCGTATCAAAATCATACTGTCTTGATAGTATTGGCTAGATAAAATTATCACCTAACTTCTCTTTATAAATTACCCAGTCTCAGGTATTACTTTATGGCAACGCAAAATGTACTAACACATTACCAAAAAAGCTGAAAGAGAATTGGGCTGAGTATATTTGTTCGTGAAATGCTCACTTTTCATGAATAAAGACGATTGTTTTAGAAGATGGATAAATCCTATTTAAATATATCAAATTCTTCTTGTGCTTACTTTGAGAAAGGGCTTGAAAATGTCTTAAATGGCTGGAAATTATAAATTAAGGGATGATTAAAAAACAAATATATGTCTGCCATAGTGCATAAAAAAAGACATATTGAAATATTTAAAAGATCCAAGAATATGTTTTGAGTGCCTACTAGTTACACAGTTTTGAGTGCCTGCTATTTACATAGTGTGTATGTGTATGTGTGTGTGTGTGTGTATATATGTATGTATATACATAGGCTACATATTACTTATTTAGTTAAGCAATTAACTGTATTCTTCAACACTATATTCTTAGGTAGTCACTTATTATAATTATCATAATTTCCTCCTAATGTTGATTTGGGTATTAACCCAAAGGTACCTGAAAAAAGCGTGTGGCATGCTTCATAGAAAGTGATAACATTTCTAATAGGGGGCTGAATATTTATCACCAAATCATATGTATTTCCTCTTTAAGGTTCATTCTACTCTCCTATAAAAGTACTATTTACCAAGAATTTTCAAAATCAGAGGAAGGTGTGGGATCTCAGAACCATAGCAACAAAGGAAATTGAAAGACTTGATTATGATCCAGGTAGACATGATAATTTGGGTAAAGAGAATTATAGTAATAAAAGTATCATTAATTTATATATTATATATGTATTTGTTTTATTTTGGAAAGACGTGAACACATAAATAAAAAATTATCATAGATATAACCTGAAAAGAGGGGCTTTAAACTTACTAATATCAAAACCAATATTAAACATCATACTAAAACTTTTCCCCTGTCGTTATCGTTGTCATCATCAATAAGATTAACAGTAGCTTCTCCTCTTCCTGTGGTAAAAAATACCTGTCTGTCATGTTTATCTTCAAGAAGCAGGTTCCTCAAAAAATTACCTAGTTTGTTCTCTCTACACACGTAGTGGTAATTTTCTTAGTTTTAGGGTGGAACTTAAATGTATTTCTAGTCATTAAAATAGGAAATGACAAGTGAAATTCTTTCCAGAGATTAAAACACACACCACACACACACACACACACACACACACAGAGATTTCGCTTCATCCCTTTAAATGACATGCCTGAGTTGGTGATGGTCCCCACAGTTTTGTGAGAAGATTCTGACTCTAGTGTCAGACCAGACTGCTTCTGCTTTATTACCTGATCAAAGTTGTAGAGGGCAGCATGCAAATTGGCCAGCATTCCTGTGGGCGGTTCATTAGTGATCTTGATGGAACTTTCCAGAAGTCCTTGAGGGATGATATGCTCATTTGGTGCAGGTGCAGAATCAGCACTCATGAAAACTCTGTAATCTCTGTGGCTTCCTTGGCTGAATCTTTCAAGGAGTTTCTCCAAGTTTCCTAGCCACTTGGCTACCAAATGGACATTCTGAAAGATAGTATGGTTTATAATTCCTGTGAAATTGAAGTATATTACTTGAATTGTAGGATTACAACATTTGCCTATATACGAATGTGTTGAAAACTCAGAGAACCATGATTTAAATGTTCCTTTATTATCGTGTTATAAAAAGGAAAAAAAAAATCTCAAAGAGAATTGAACACATTGCTCCAAATCACCACAGATTGCCTTTGTAAACCAAAATCTTCACCCAATACACGTACCTACCTCAAACACCCACTAGTCACTTCTAAGACGGAGTTGCTTAATACTTTTTTTTGTTATAGTTCAAACACAATGACTGAAACATACCTGGGTTAGTTTGATAAAGTGTAAAAACTAGAAGCTGGAAATGTACCTGATCACCCACTTCATTGTTTCTGATGGAAACTTCCTCTACTCAAACTCCTACCCATTAATGTATGGACTCAAAAGGGTATAAGGGCAGAAAGGTTAGCTGAAAAAGAAAGTAATCACTCATTGTTAAGATGCTTTGTGTATGCCCAACATATGATTTTTCTTAAATCCTGCAGCTGTCAGAAATCACAAAAAAAACAAATGCCAATGCCATCATGATTCTTTGCATTTCAGTTTTATGATTCACAAATTTGCTCTTCCAATGCAGAACACCCACAGGGTACAGCTTGGGAGTTGGTGCTGGGAGGGAGGCGTCAAGGCCATACCTTGCGTGCTCTCTGGCTTTGGAGAAGTTCTTGATATAGTAACTGAAACATCACTCCCAGAGATATATAATCATTTCCAAAAAAAAAAAAAAACGCTTAAGATTATAACAGCAACAAAATTAAAGAGAATGAAAGCAAACAAGGAGGGGAGTAGTAATGTAGGTATCCTTCTTTAAAATTTCTCTTGCAAAAAGACTATGCCAATTCGGCTGTTGACATTATTAGGCTTTTATTCCCTGGGCAAATATTGAACATTCGCAGTTTTAATGGGCTGAACTGTGTCCTTCCCAAATTCATACGTTGAAGTCCTAACCCCCGGTACCTCATCATAATGTGACCATATTTGGAGTTAGTGTCTTTAAGGAGGTAATTAAGGCTAAATGTGGTCATTATGAAGGGTCTTAAATCAATACAACTGATGTTCTTATAAGAGGAGGAGATTAGAACACAGAAACAGAGGAAAAACCATGTGAAGACACAAGGAGAAGTCGGCCATCTAACAGCCCAGGGAGAGAGGCCTCAGAAGAAATTGCTCGTGCTGACAGCGTGATGTCAGATTTCCAGCCTCCAGAGCTGTGAGAAATTAAATTTCTGTTGTTCAAGCCATCCAGTCTGTGATACTTCGCTATGGCAGCCCTAGCAAAGTAACACAGTAGGTAAGGGCTGCGTTTCCTGCCCTTCATGCTTGTTCCTACGTTATGAGAGCACTTCTCACACCTGGCTGTGGCTCTCATAAAAGTGAACAACAGAAACAATAACAGAATCTGTCTTGTAAGCTCAATTATGTCTTCAGTCTTCGTCTTAAGGACTACAATAGTATCTTACTAGAAAAGTTGACTTGAAACAAAAGTAAAAATATTCTAGGCAGTGAGTTTGGAATCAGGGGACAGAAAACCTCTGGGTGAGCCATCATGGAACAGAGGTATACTTCGAAATCCAGCCTGGTAACCATTCTCAAAGATATTGGCGTTGGGACTGTCTAGATTCTTATGCCTATTTGTCCAACAACAACAGTGCCTGTGCAACATTTTAGGCAATCCACATGCCTTAAAAAGAACCCATTTTGTCCATGAATAATGATTTTATATCCATTATGTTAATGTACAAACCTTCCGGTGTGCTTACCTTTGTAATAGTTTTCTCTGGAGTGTGAGCTTTGCATAAAATACTAGCTAAACACCCCTAATCAGATAATCATAATTGACCATACTAGGGTTTGGGTAAGAACTAATTAACATGTGCGTATGTATCATATGCCCATGCCGATCCAATGTAATGTAAATTATGAACAATATAACAAGTTCTCATTATGTTGGTTTTCTCTTTCTTCAAAGTCCTGCTTCTCTTTTAACTGCTGATCAAAGGTGTACTAGAAACCGGGATAGCCAAAAGCCTGACATAATCTCTCCTCTCCAATTACTCTATGTGTGGGTAGCAGGGTGGGAAGTGAAGAGGTATAAACAGTTAAATTCTAGGTTACTGGCTTGCCACTAAGAACAAAAATCAAAGGTCTAAAACAAATATCCAAAAGCAGATCCTTGCTAAAATAAGGTCTTTCAAGATTTTTTTTTTTTTTTACTGGTAAAACTTATAATTTGTAGTTTTAGGGGCAACTGGTAGCTTGGCACAAATATAAAAATAACAGAAATATTTTATTTTGAATATGTTCTTTTGAGGATGACTATACCCCTGCTAGCATTCTCTCCAGTCTGGGCCACTGGGCACATGAGCATTCTCTCCTTTGTGGGAAGATCTTACTGTCTACCAAACGATCAGAGCATTGACTGCTATCTTTCAAAAAAATAAACCCTCCACTGTTACCCGTCTGATTCTGAACCTTCGAAGGGGGTGTGCTACCCCAAGTCCCCTTACGAAAGTCTCCATAAAGGCCTCATCTAAGCAGTGTGCTACCCCAGAGAGTTATGATCCTGCAAACGTAAGTCCACTTGAACTCTGGAACGCTTCTGTATGAGCCCAGTTTTATTCCAAGCAGAAATGTAAAAAACCTCAAACACGGGCACTGGAGACACTGAGGGGCAATGCTGTATCTCTGCGGGAGAGTGGAGGCATGAGCTGGTATAACGGATGTCACTGCTGCTAAACACACCTGGACTCCAGGGCCAGCTCTGCCACCTATCAGCTCAGTGGCCTGGAGACTCTCCAGACCCGTCCAAGGCTCGCTTTTCTCATCTTCATATGCAGCGTGACAATACCTGTCCTCGAAGCTTTGATATAATGATTAGAGCTAAGGCATCGTGCGAATGGCCTACCAATGAGAACCTTCGGGATGATTAAACTGAAAACCAGATGGCCGTCCTCAGAGCTGCTGAGACAGCCAGTGAGGCTTGCTATGGACGCCGTCAGTACGTCTTGCAGGTGCCCCCAAGGCTGGCCTGTGCTCCACTGGTTTCTGGAATCCCCAGCCAACGGGCCACCCTAGTTCTAGATGCATAGGCCCTATAATGTTAGCCCTAGAAGGGATAAAGCGTTTGTCTATTCTAATCCCTTTAATTCACAAAAGGAGTGTAACACAACTGGTCAGAGTTGCATGAGATAACATATATAAAAAAAGGTCTCTGTCAACTTGAAAGGCACCTGCAATGTCAGATACTATGACAACAGTGTTGGCAATCTAGATGAGCCCATTTATCCTCAGGCAGCAGTGAGTGTTCCAGATGTCAGTAAGTCAGAAGAATGATGGGGCTTCTCCTAATACTTTTAATTTTAAAGCACGATGGCTAGACAGCTTCTCAAAAGACGGTACCCACCGCTGAGGCCCTCACCACTTTGGAGGTGTCATGAACGCTGACAGAACGGCTAGGACTCTGCAAATCACCGTGTGCGGTGGTGTTAAAGGACTGTTCTGTTGGTTAGGCCAGTGTTTTTCCTGAAACTTAATACTCACCTGGAGTATGACCCAGTGTCCTCCTTTGGAGGCTTTCTCCAGTGCCATTTCTGCCACCATCTCCTGACCTTGTCCTAAAGACACATTGTGGAATTTTCCAGAGTCAATTGTAAACCCAAGCCTTTTGCCTGTGGGAGAAGACACCAGGGTCAGAGGAGAGATCGGTCAAGTAGGGGCAAGAGAAGTCTGGAGTTTCGTGGTCCAGTGTATCCCTGTGGTCACTGCTGCCATCTTCTAGGTCACTTCCTCGAGCAGCCAAACTAAACCTCTGTGGTATCTGCAAGCAGCATTTTCAGCTCTCAACAGCTGCCTCACTGCAAGCATTAGAAAAGTCTATGGAAACCAGTTCCTTTGGTTTTATGATAATGAAGCTTTTGACATTTTGATAGATGGCAGGCATTGTTATGGGGCTTTATAAACTCTTGCAGGAGTAGCAAAGCATTTCCCTCATAAAAGGGAGCAACATGTGGTAGATACACATCATTTTTTGAAGGATCGGTTCATTGGGTAAATGCACAAGCCTCTCACCTTGTGAGGCTGCGTTTAAATTGAGCACAGTCAGGTCACAGCTATATTAACCTGGTATTCTTGGTGTAGGCCGTGGGGAATAGTAATCTAGCGCACAAAGCGACAGTGCCTTGCACAATCAAATAGTCTTGCTCTAATGACCATTATTTAGTCACAGGGGGCACAAGATTACATGAGCATGGAGAAAATTGCCCTCTGGCCCTCATATATAGTCAAAAGGTAGAAAACAGTACAAAAGAAACCTGCATTACACCAAGCAGAGGAATGTTCCATTTGAATATTTCTTCAGACTACAGTGTTATTAGCCTTTCATTTTCCATATACCCAATCTCCAACATACGGGGAAAAAAAAAAAAGAAACCAAGATAACTGAGAACTGAAAGGAGGGGAAGGCGGGTGGTGGGTGAAAGGGAGGGAAGGAGCGAGGGCGGGCCAGCAGGCCTCCTGGCCACTCACCGAGAATCTCTAGGTCTTTAAGGGCATCTACCCCTGGGGACAGGATGAAGAATATTGGGGTTGCCGGGCTGCTTTCTTCAAATGCTTTAACTAAATCCAATCTGGTCCTCTCCACATACTTTGCACCCAGTTTTTCCTCCACGAAATTTCTATAAAAAAGAATAATACAAAAAACATAATCAGTGCTTTTGACCTTAAAAAGTGCCACCACTTAGATAAGCTGAAACCACCAGCATACGAAAGAAGCAACCCAATGATTACACGGGATGTCTTGTTAGAATGACAATACGAATCCAACTAGATGTCTGCAGTAAGTGTAGCAATGAAAGCTCTGAAAATTGGAAGCCTGTTCCATTTTGGGGGACTCCTGAGACCCCCGTCTGAGTACCATCAGCCTGCTTGTGGCTTTGTATCCCCCAAATTCCCTGCCAGATTCCCCCATTACTTATTAACAGTTTATTAGATTTGCCACAGTGCAATTTTCCAGCCTGCTGGGCTTCTCATGAATATACAAATGCTTTTGGGGGTGTTTCTAACACAGGGAAGCTCAATTAAGCAGGGATTATTTTCCAGTGGCATCAAATTTAGCAGAAAGTAAGTACTACTAAGCAGAATTAACTTGTAAAGTAGGCTTTGGCAGAGGCTCTTGCAAAGGGGAAATTGGCTGAACTAGACAAAGCAAAGGAAAAAAAACCCTGAGGCACATGAATATTGCTGAAAAAAGAAGAGCACAATAGGGAAGGAAGTTGAGAACTCTTTGGTTGGTGAATTCAAATTAGAATAAGACTTGTGTGAATTAAGCAGCAAATTCCCATTTAGAAGCTAGGAGGGCAAAGAAAACGGACACTTGAACCAAGATGTAGACAGGGGTTTCTGCTTTTAAATTGCATTGGTTGTAAAGTTGTAGGACTAGGAGTATCTCCACGAAAGGAATTCATTTTTGTTTGACATGCAAAATCTTTGGAGCCAAAATGCCACCACTGAATAAAGTCAATGGAAATTACACTTGGATAATTCATGGTCCTGGTCTCTGAACTCTGCTGACACCCATCTCTCTTCCAAAAATATTTCCATCAGTTCCCCATCTCCCCTACTGATTTCAGAATGAAGCTTTGCAGGAACAATGTCCTGAGTCTGCCTACAGACTAGCACACTGTTTAATGTTTAGCCAGTTTTAACAATGGCAGTCATTATAATATCTAAATCTCAGCAGAATCACTTCCCATGAATATGGACAGTAAACACCTCCACCAGATACTCCTAACTCCTAGGACTAAGTTTACTCTATGTTAACTTGCATTTCCAAAAATGCCAGCGGCCCCACCTGAGAGCATATGTCAATCTGTCAGGGCGCAGTGCTCTCAAAATAATCAGCTTCTGTATTAAACTTTTCTTCTTCCATTCTTGTGGTAACTTTTCTTTCTCTGGACACTCGGATTCTACCCACTTCCTCCACTGCTTGGCAGATCCTTCCACATCTCGGTCTATGCCTCGAAATTCTTCGATAAGGGCAACTGCCTGGGATACAGTAGGTAGGAATGGTGTGAACAATACTTTATAGTTTGAGATAAAGACTTGTGCATGTATCTAATCTAATGTAAACAAATTGTATTGGATGGTCTTCGTTTTCCTTTCAGATTTATTCTGCACGCTTTTCCGCTCTGTGTAGAAGGTGAGATCAAAGGACAATTTGAACTAAGTTCTCCAGATCTCTGGCTCCACTGGGTTTGGCCAATGGAAGACACTGGCAGGTTATTTCCTCCCCAGCTCTTTTCTGCTGGGATGTGGTTTGGCAGAGACTTTGTTCTGCCAAAGGCCACAGCTCCTATAGGTTCCTTCCCATAACTTCATTTCTCAGCAGTTCTCCCCTTTTTCCTTCCCCTATTCCTGGTTTCTTCTTTACCCTTATGGGTTGATTGCTCATACCACAAAAATATGCACTTAGTTAAATCTGTTCATCACTGCTTTGAATGTGCCATTAGTTTTCTGCTGAGACCCTGACTGATACACATTTGAACTTGAATTTAGAATTCTAAAGTGGATAACCTAATCAAAAATACTTATTAAAAAACCAAAATCTGAAATACTATGAAAAGGAATAACACAGTTATTTTCAATGCATAGAAATGTTTTCTTAGAGAAAAGAGCAGGGCAGAGCTTAGTATACGTCCAACACTGCTATGAAACTCCAGAGTCTGGGAGCATAAACTCTTAACAGTAGAACCTCTGAGAGAAAAATGGAATAAAGATTGATAACTACAGTTGAAAAATGATTCTCACTTTTTTCTCTACAGTATTCTGTTGTGCTTAAACATTTTACAATGGGAATAAACTACTGCATTGTGATGTAATTTGAAAAACTAGAAAAAGTGGAGAAATATAATAAAAAGAAAAAAACAAAGAAACTGCATTTAAGAAAAATTCTCATTTATATCACTTGACTTTTATCAAACGTCCTGACAGACTGTGCATATTTATTAACAACTTTGCCACCCACATGAGTTAAAAGCTGCTTGACTTCCAAATAAGACAATAATCAATTTAATAATACAAAGATTAATTAAATAACATCACATTATATATTTCTACAACTGAAATGCTGTCTAATATATCATCACCCGTATTCTTTAAACTACATTTCTACATTGAAAAAACCTAACATTAGAAATAAGATTTAGAAATTGAGAAACCGTATTCCTAACATACCTTGATAGCACTCCATGACTGAGTCGTTAGGAAGTCAACAGGACTTGGATAAGTATGTTCAACTGTGAATCGAAGTAGGAAATCCAGTTCAAGGGGGTCAATCTCTTTCTTTCTAAGCAAAATCTTGACAAACAAAATTGAAAAGGATTATTTGGTTTACATCAAAATCATGACACAGGAAGCAGTTACTATTTGACAGACACTATTGAATAAGCAGAAGCAAGCCTGCTAAGAATTCTGGCATGTATCTGTCCTATAGTTGAAATAGGGAATCTTAGATTATGTCCATGATCTCAAAACCATGATTGGAAATCTAACAGAACATAATTAAAATGGCTGATTTATTCCAATCCTAACACCTATCCCTATGAGCAACATATTTGAAATATGCTTTCCTATTTAGTCTTCTGCTGATAGATCAAACCTGTCTTAAAACTCTTTATGCAAAATGAGAAAGCCTCAGGTGACAATGGACTAAATTACTAAACAGAAGGTAGAACTAATATTAATATTATAAGTCAATTCTGGTATAGAAATTATAATCAATAAACTATGAGATGTGTGAAAGATTTTTCTTATATGTGAGATTATGTTGAAAAAAATGAGAAATTGTTTTACAAGTACAACTGAAACACATAATGAATTGGAATAAACTTTGGACATTCTGATTATAGAATTGATAAAAAGTCCATGGTACCTTTTGGAAGGTACAAATGAAAATTCCTAATTTCCATCTAGAAACTATAACATCTTACAAAGTTAAACAGGCAAATTTTTTTTAGTTTAATCTATTTTAAAATTCTAGATGTTTCCAAATGCATTATGGATGCATTAAAATAATACTTTATTTTATGGGATAATTAATTTTTCTTAATTCAATTTATTTCAACAAATAAGTAATCATCAATATAGAAGCTTTGATTTACTGTATTGTCAGACCTTGGGACAGTTTATAATTTATCTATGGCTTCCAAAGGGAAGTTTCAAATAGATGTGCATGTCATGTATTATCATCCCTGGCCTTTTCCTGTTAATAAGAGATAGGTATAAAAACAAGTATTTCATTTTGTAATGCCTTGCTCCTGTTTATCATATACATTCTAAAACACCCATACTCATATATTCTTATAGAATCCAAAAGAATCTATGAATACAAACAATATTGAAAGAGAAGTCATAGTTTATCACTATCAACTGCAGGTGTTTATAAAGTGCCTTTGGGCAAGGCATTTTGAAGGATACAAAATAGGTAAGACGCAGACCTTAAAGTTTGGACTGATGGAAAATGCCATGTAACAAACTAGCAAATGAAAGGACATTTTAATTTTATCCAAAACTGTGGTCCTCAAGGTTTTTTTACCTTGCGTCATGGACATCTTTATTTAAACAAAGTCTTTTGTAGAAGTCCATGTGAAAAAGGGTAAAAGAGAAGCAGGTCTCACTGTAGGTGGGGTGAGAACCCTGGAGCTCTCCTTACCCATTCACTGTTGTGTGTTTTTAATTTTATTTTTAATTGACCAATAATTTTATACATATTTATGGAGCACAGTGTGATGCTTTGATATATGTTTATATTGTGGATTGGTTAAATCACACTAATTAAGGCATCCATCACTCCAGGTATCATTTTTTTTACAGTAAGAACATTTAAAATCTACTCTCTTAGCGATTTTGAAAAATACATTAACTGTATGGAATGGAATACTATTCAACCTTAAAAGAGAAAGAAATTCTGTCATTTGTGACAATACGGATGAACCGGTTTACTGTCTTTTTTTTGAAATAGGGTCTCGCTCTGTTGCCAGGGCTGGAGTGCAATGACATCATCATAGCTCACTGCAACCTCAAACTGCTGAGCTCAAGCTATCCTCCTGCCTCAGCCTCCTGAGGATCTGGGACTCCACCACACCTGGCTAATTTTTTAAAAAAATTTTTGTGTTGATAGGATCTCACTATGTTGCTCAGGCTGGTCTCAAACTCCTGGCCTCAAGTGACCCCCTCACCTTGGCCTCCTGAAGTGCTGGGATTATAAGTGTGAGCCACTATGCCCAATCCCCGTCACTGTTTCCAAAAAAAAAAAAAAAAAAAATGAGAAACTCTTAGGACTACTCAGATCTGGATGTATAACCCTGATCTCAAAGAATCTTCCTGGTAGTACCTATATGGTTCTTTATAGGACCCAAGAAGGTGAAGAGCATGTCTCATTGATGTTTTTCAGGATGACGGCTGTGGTGGGAGCTTAATGTGCACACCTACCCAAAGCACTGGGACCCAGGAGAAGGCTGTCACATGCCCAAGCTCCCCGTAGGAAACACAGACTCTTTGCAAGCCACCAAGGGCTTCCAAAAAACGTGTCTGTGCTTTCCTCCAGGAGTAAAATATATAATAAGCAGCGGCATCTGCCTTTGGTTGTGAAGATGCTTTTGAGCGACTGATCTCCTTACCTGAAAAGCCATCTGAGACAGGAAGGTGAGTTTGTCCTTCTCAAACAGCGCCTGGCTGGTGTAGAGGAAGATGGCGTGGGTGATGCTCTCCGTCAGGATGGAGACGCGCCCCTGCACATCTTCTACCTTGTCAGCCTGCTCGATCGCTCTGTGGAACAGCACGTTAAAAGCCTGGGAAATTTAATGTGACCATTAAAGGGTGACAATTGGTGCCTGGATATCTAACTAGCCCCGGATACATGGGACGACAGTTTAAAGTTTATCTATAGGGAGAGGAGAATTTTTAGGAGGACAATACAAGCTCTTGAAACAGTTTCTGGCACATGGTACATGTTCATTAAGTGCTTGCTGTCATTATTGTCATTAATATGATTCCATGAAATCTGCCCACATCTCCTTCCCAGCAACTGAACTGCACCATCCTCTCTCCTTCTGCTCATGTGCTTTTTAAAAACTGGGTTTTAATAGTGGTAAAATACACACAAAATTTACCATCTTAACAATTTTAAGTGTACATGTATTCAGTTCAGTAGTGTTAAGTATCTTCACATTGTTGTGCAACCAATATCCATAACTTTTTCATCTTGCAAAACTCAAACTCTGTACCCATTAAACAACTGTCCATTCTTCTCTCCCCCCACTCTCTGGCAACCACCATTCTACTTTCTGTCTCTATGAGTTTGACCACTCTAGGTACCTCATGTAAGTGGAATCATATAGTCTTTTTGTGACCAGCTTATTTCACTTAGGACAGTGTACTTAAGGCTCATACATATTATAACGTGTATTAGAATTTCCTTCATTCTTAAGGCTAGATAATATTCCATTGCATGTATATACACCATATTTGGTTAATCCTTTCATCCATGCATGGACATTTGGGTTGCTTCTACCTTTTGGCTGCTGTAAACAATGCTGCTATGGATATGGATATTCAGACATCTCTTAGAGACCCTCCTTCAATTCTTTTGGATATACAGCCAGAAGCAGAATTGCTGGATCATATGGTAATTCTATTTTTAATTTTTTAAGAAACTGTTATACTGTTTTCCTTAGCAGCTGCACCGTTTTACATTGGCACCAACAGTGCACAAGGGTTCCAATTTTTCCATGTCCTCGCCAACACTTGTTATTTTAGTTTTGATAGTAGCCTTCCTAATGGGTGTGAGGTGTTATCTTACTGTGGTTTTGATTTGCATCTCCCTAATAATTCATTATGTTGAACATTTCATCATACGGTCGTTAGCCATTTGTATATCTTCTTTGGAGAGATGTCTACTTAAGTCCTTAGCCTATTTTTTAATCTAGTTGTTATTTTTGTTGCTGTTGTTTTGTTGTTCTATCCATGTACTTTTGGGATGCCCTTTGGTTATCTCTTCTTCTTCTTCTTTTTTTTTTTTTTGGAGACAGAATCTTGCTCTGCTGCCCTGACTAGAGTGCAGTGGTGTCATCACAGCTCACAGCAACCTCAAACTCCTGGGCTCAGGCAATCCTTCTGTCTCAGCCTGAGTAGCTGGGACTACAGTTGCATGTAGCCATGTCTGGCTAATATTTCTATTTTTTGTAGAGATGGTGTCTTGTTCTTGTTCAGGCTGGTCTCTAACACCTGACCTCAAGCGATCCTCCTGCCTCGGCCTCCCAGAGTGCTAGGATTATAGGTGTGAGCCATCGGGCCTGGCCTCTTCTTCCTTTTAAAGTCACTCTTGATATTTATTACTCTATTTCATGTCCTGGTAATAATGGGACTGTTTGGATTTTTATATCTCTGTCTCTATATATGGACATGAATTTAAATATATATAAATATGTCTATATATATAAATAGCTATAAATATGAAATATTGATTTATTTTTGGCTGGTGGACAGGGACCAGAGACCACAGACTGATTTGCCTTAAAGTGCATATATTTGAGTGAAAGTAAAACCCTACAATGACAGATACACTCAGCATGTATTGGTAAGGAGATATTAACAAAATATAGCGTTGAGTGTCCCTTACCCAAAACATTTGGGACCAGAAATGTTTTGGATTTTGGAATACATGAATATACATAATGAGATATCTTGGGTATGAGACCCAGTCGAAACATAAAATTCATTTATGTTTCACATACACCTTATACACATAGCCTGAAGATAATTTTATACAGTACTTTTTAATAATTCTGTGCATGAAACACATGAGGTCAGGTGTGAAATTTTCTACTTGTGGCATTCACCAGCCAGTGAATGGTTATGCAAATTTTCGGTTGTTTCCAAATTTTGGCTATTACGAATTAAGTATCTACGAACATTTGTTAACAATTTTTTTGTGGACATTTGTTTTCATTTCTCTTCGGTAAATATGTAGAGTAAAAATTCAAGATGACACTGCAACCGTATATTTACCTTTATAAGAAATTGCCAAACCGTTTTCCAAAATGGTTTTACCATTGCATTCCTTGCAGGAATCTGAGAGAAGCGTGATAACTGACAGTCTTGTAAAATTTTAGCCACTTTACTAGTGTACAGTAGGACCTCGTTCTGCTTCATTTTGAATTCTTCTGGTGACTGATGAACATTTTTTAATATGCTTATGGATAATATTTATGTCTTATTATATATGTCTGTTCAATTCGTTACTGAGTTGGATGAGTTTTTTGATATCCTGATACAAATTCTTTGTTTGATACATGTATTAGGAATATTGCTTTTACTAGTCTGTGGCTTACCTTTTTATTTTTTTAATAGTGTCTTTTGAAAACCATAAACGTTTAAATTTGATAGAGTTGACTTTATCAATTTTTTGCTTTCCAAATATTCCTAAGAAATATTTGCCTAACCCAAAGTCCAAAGTTTTTGTCTTATTTTTTCTTTTAGAAATTTTATAGCTTAGCCAATTCATTTTGAATGAATTTTGTATAGTGTGATATAATAGATGATTTATTTTATTCCAGATGGTCTTAACAATATTGAATATTCGAATTGAGAATTGGTATATCTCCCTATTTAATTACGCCTTCTTTAGTTTTTCTCAACAATATTTTATAGTTTTTAGTATACAAACCTTGCATGCATTTTATTACAATTATCCCTAAGAGGTTTCATGGCTTTGGAAGCCGTTGTAAGTAGTGCTGAGTTATTAATTTTATTTTCTAATTGTTTCTTCCTTATATATAGAAATACAAAGTATTTTGTATATTGACTTTATATGCTGCAATATTGTTACAAACACACTTCTTAGTTTAAGTACCTTTTTTTGTAGATTTCTTAGGATTCTCTACATACGTGATCAGGTCACCTGTCAAAAAAGTTTCGTTTCTTCTTTTAAAATCTCTGTGCCTTTTATTGTCTTACTGCACTGGCTATAACTTCCAGTGCAGTGTTGAACAGAAGTGACGAGACAAAGATATCCTTGTCTTGTTCCTCATCTTAGAGGAAATCATTCCATTTTTCAATATTAAGTAAAATGTTTGGCATAGATTTTTGTAGATGCCTTTAATTACATGAGAAGTTACCATCGCTTCCTCATTAGTTGAGAGGTTTTTTTCCTTTTTTAAATCATGTGTTGACATTTGTCAAGTTCTTTGTATTAATTGAAAATATCAAATGGCTTTCTTCTTTCATTCTGTTAATATGATGAATTATGTTGTGTGATTTCTGAATGTTAAACCAACTTGCACTCTTGGCATAAATTCTACTTGGTCATAATGTATTGTGCTTTTTATTCATATATATGAATTTGCCAGTCTTTTCTGGAGGAGTTTTGCAACAATGTTTACCAGGGGAACTGCTCTGTAGTTTTCTTTTCTTGGAATGCCTTAGTCTAGTTTTGGCATTTGGGTAATTCTGGGCTGACACTACTGATTTAGTTTTAGTACTGCCCTCATACACTGTTGCTGTTCCATGATCCAACCACATGGCGCTTGTCAGAATTTGTGCACACTAGTTGCATGCTACTAGGAAACCTGCTAGTTATGCTTGACCCTTTCTTCATCCTCACTGCCCACGTCCAATCCATCTCCAAGAACTGATGATCCTGGCTTCAAATCATATCTGAAGTCTCTGAGTCCTGTGTCATCACATCAGTCATCTGCTTGAAATCTTTCACTGGCTTCTTGCTGCACACAGGATGTGACCCAAGATCCGTAACGTGGCCTGTGAGGTTCTGTGTGATCAAGATCTTCCCATTTCTCTTGATTTGTCTCTTGCCACCTTCCTCTCACTCATTACCCTCCAGCCACAGATACCCATTCGCTACCTGGAATCCCAAATTCTTCCCACACCCCTGTTATCTCCCAAATACTCTTCACACGGTTAAATCCTACTTACCCTTCAGAAAATCAGCTAATATATTACTTTCTCTGGGAGGCCTTCCCTGAGTCTCCAGTAAAGCCGCTCCTCCATCCCTACTCTCTCTCATTGTACGTATCACTTTTATAAACATGGATATAACTTATTTTATTTTATTTTTTTTTGAGACAGAGTCTCACTGTGTTGCCCAGGCTAGAGTGCCGTGGCGTCATCTTAGCTCACAGCAACCTCAAACTCCTGGGCTCAGGCGATCCTCCTGCCTCAGCCTCCTGAGTAGTTGGGACTACAGGCATGTGCCACCATGCCCGGCTAATTTTTTCTATATATTTTTAGTTGTCCAATTAATTTCTTTCTAATTTTAGTAGAGATGGGGTCTCGCTCTTGCTCA
>CAUYSK010025319.1:0-40661 GCA_963575035.1 Avahi laniger | reverse complement strand
AGCTGTCCAATTAATTTCTTTCTATTTTTGGTAGAGATGGGGTCTCGCTCTTGCTCAGGCTGGTCTCGAACTCCTGAGCTCAGAATGATCCGCCCACCTCGGCCTCCCAGAGTGCTAGGATTACAGGCGTGAGCCACCGCGTCTGGCCAGGACTGTAAGTCTTATTATTTGTAATATAGGATTTCAGCTATAGGCCACAAACCACTTTATTTTTTCTCTCTCCTTTACTTATTAGTGTGGGATAGTTGTTAAAAGCACAAGTTTTAGAATGAGACAGACAAGCTAGAGTGCTGATTCTGTTGGTCATTAAGCTGTGTGAGCGGAGGCAGGTAATGTCTCTCCATGCCTCAGTTTTCTCATCTGTTAAAAGAATAAACTGTTATCCACCTCACAGACTTTCTATGAAGATAAATGAGGCAGAAGATGTAAAGAGATTAGCACACAATAAGCCTCAATAAGTGATAATCATCGTCATTGCTATTATATTATCTGTTAGTTGGAGAATAAACCCTCACATTAATATTATCTCACTTAGTCCTCGTAACAATACTATAATGTGGGCAATCATCCCTGTCTTACAAATAAAGAACCAGGCCTAGAGAACTTAAAGTAACTTGCCTAATAATGATAATAACAACAACAAATAATAGCAAATACTTATAAAGCGCTCACCATGTGCCAGGCACCATTCTAAACTGCTTTCCTGTGAATCCTCATCCCTGAGGGGTGTATCTTATTGTTATCTCCAGTTTGCAGGAGACTGAGACCCAGAGGTATGAAGTAACTTGTTCAAGGTCACACAGCTTGTCGTGGTGGAACTAGGACTCAAATCCAGGAAGACTGTCTTCAGAGATGCGTGCCTAATCACTCTGCTGAACTGCCTCTTTAGTTTTATTATAGAGTGGCATGGCTTGATAAAGCAATTAAAATAATGAGAATAGAATAAGAGGCTTGAGGAAAACACTAAAGTACATTTTGATTTTAAATTTAGAAATATCTAATAGGAAAATTTCTATCTACTTTCTGATACTATACAGGGCAAACAAATCAAAAGTAAACATTTCACTACCCTAACTTCTTTTAGAATCTCTACAGTGGCATTTGGGGCTTTGCAAATTGTCACAACTACCTAAGCTTTCTAGAAGAAAACAATTTTAATTTCAGTGCCACGGACAACTATAGATTTTATGTGATTTTGTTCAATCCAGACTCAGTCTCGGAACCTTTGCTTCTTGGAAATACACTTGGAACTCGCCTGGAAAATGTGACTTTTCTCTATAATATTGATATACCTGTCACACTCCAGCAGGGCCTGTGATTAATCTTAATGTGAGGGTGCACCTAACTGAGGCTGGATGTTTGAATTTGCTTCATTCTGTGCAGTCTGTTTTAATTTTGATTAATTGCCATCAGGAATAATGACTCCTGAGGGCAGATCATTAGGAAGCTACAGAATCGATTATGTTTAACTACAGAATATGTAAAACTAGTCACCACCACTGAAATGATCATAGATGTCCTGTATGGTGCATGTACAAGAGATACTTAGATTCATTACAACTGGATTTCAAAACAAATTAAAATAGGTTGGAAATGCTTTTTTATACATAGGTAGCTTCAAATGTGCCTTTTTTTTTCTTGATGGATTTTCCTAATGCTGCCCTGAAAATCAGTGACCATAGCTGGTAGTCATGGATAGTGAGAATAGCATGCTTTCCATGTAGGCTGGGGAATATATCTAAGTACATATTTGCAATAATGAATTGGCAGACTCATAAGCCTCTGATGGGTAAGAAAGGACCCAAGGTGACCTACTGTTCCCCAGCAGAGACCACTGCCTTAGCTGAGGCCCTGCTTACTTCACTTTGTGGCTAATGCACCAGCTTCCTAACTGCCTTCAGCGTCCTCGCCTCCTAGGTAGTTCACACTGCTACGAGAGCAATCTTAAACCCAAATATCACATCGCTGCCCTGATTAAAATCCTTCAACAGCTCCAGAGTACCTTCTCTATAAGATGTAAATTCCTGTTTATAATATTCAGGGAAAACATTTTTAATGGCCTTCCGTGGCTATACTAGTTATGTTAAGTCAAGAGATGCTGATGCTGAGGTATTAGACAACCTCTAATCTTTACCGGCAAAACACAATCACAATTTGGTTTTCACTCTTTCAAAGTCTGCCATGAAAGAGGACCAGCTCATTGGTAGAGTGACATGAGTCCTCCTCTGTGATTGTTGCAAGGGAGAGGGATGTGGAGAATGATACCATAGCACAGAAAGACTTTGTCCTGAACATGGCACATTATCTCAAGTCACAGTGCATTGGCAAGAAGCTTGCCCATGGCCCTGCTCATCTGCAGTGGGGCAAGGAGATGTCTCTTCTATCTGGGGCGGGGCAGAGAACTAGAAATATTGGTGAGCACTTGCAATGTCTACTGTGCTGGCCTTCCATATACAATGTAAACGCATCAGCGTAACATTCAGTGAAAGTCCTTCATGCCTAGGCCCCTGCCCCTCTCACTAGCCTCCCTCTCTCCAGTGTCTGCTGGGTCCACTTATATTTAGCTCTTTACCTTGCACGGCCCACGCTAGCTCATACCTTTCTATGTGACCCTCACTATGCCTGGAACTCTCACGTCCCTTTTTCACCTGCTGTCTCATCTTCATACTTCAAGACTTGTCTTAGATGCCACCTACTCTAGGAAGCCTTGCTTGTTGCATCATTCTCTCAAGTGTTCCTTCTTTGTGTCCCATTGCCTTTGGGGACCATTTCTACATAACTTCCATCACATTTTTTTGTCATCAAATATCCATTTCCTCTGTTAGATTGTGAGGTCATGGAGGGCAAAATTTCTGGCTTGTATCTCTACTGCCCCAGTTCGGTGGATCTGAACGTTTTGGGTCTCATTGTCCCTTTGAGAAGTTGATGAAAACTCTGAATTCTAAATGATAAACTCTGTACAAATTACTCTAAATTTTTCAAATAATCTCAAGAAGTTCTGGGACACTCTCCATCTGTAAGCCTTGGGAATCCATGGACCCCTGTTCAAGAACCCCCGCACTAGCTCCTAGAAACATCACAACAGTTATCACCTAAGAGGTGCTGAATGTGTGGCAGATGCTGTTCTGAGCACTTCACATGATTTTCCCCATTTATTCCTTGCAACCACCCTGTGAAGTAGATACTATAATTATCCCCATTTTACAGATGAGGAAACTGAGGAACAGCATTTAAGTAATTTGCTCCAAGCTATTCCTGAGCCTGCTCTCTTAACCACAACACTATATTGCCTCTTAGCCTCACTGTGGTACTGTGCATATACCCTACCTAAATGACACTGCATGAGTATCTGTGGAATGAACCATAGGATGAATGCAAGCAGTAGCGATATATACCAGGAACTATGAGTAAGATTAAAATCATTCAGAAAACGAGGCCTAGCAATCAAATGTTTTGCAATTGCTGTGAACTTCTCAGAGTAGATATCACAGAGTATAAGCTATATCCAACCTTCAAGTAGCTTTAAGAATAAGGGATAATACTGAATAGTTGCATAGTTATTTGGATAGTTATTGAACAGTTATTACATGCCTGATACTGAGTTTGGTGCTTCCTAAATAGACCGTGCCATAACAATAGTGCCAATAGATCTTGGGATATAATTGAATTTTGGGCCCAGTATTGACCTGGGGAAGGACTGAATGGGAAAATGTAAAGTGTCCTGTCCTTCAAGGCGGGCATTATTAAACCACAGTTTGTAAAAGCATAAGCACTGGCTCCCTGGGACATCAACCGATGGAAATTTTACTGCTAGAGTGGAGAAAGGTTAAGAAGGTAGGGATGGGGTGACTTTTTTCTTTCTTTTCATAAAGATAACCCTTTTAAGTCTTTGGTGATAAGAAAGAGTTTCACAATTACAGTTAGGTGTGCATGGGACCTTCACTCAAGTGTGCATACACACTTACTTCTGCACTGGTTTCAGAAAGGATGGGAAGGGAAGGTAGGAAAGAGAGAGGAAGAGAGACCAATATGTGATTATCATGTGCCAGTACTCACATTCGGTGATTCCAAACAGGGTCTCTCAGGTTATCTAGCCTAGAGCTAGACACTATCGTGGCCAATGGTTCAAAGGTCAAATGTCGGGCACTTGGTTGGGGGAGGGGCCTGGTAGGAAGATTTATCCTACCTTAAGAAACTTGCAGTCTACTTGGGGAGACAAGACTAAATCTTAAGAGACACTACATTAGTAATTCTAATATCTCCATGAGCAATTTTAGTCATACTCAAGAAGGCCTAGAAACAAGAAAAACACATTGGTGCCACTCATCCTCCATGGTTTCTAAGGCCAATCTTACTGTGTTCTGCAAATCCTGATTCAGGAGATCCATCTCCAGGTGAGCTTTGAACCACTTCCGTGTGTAGAGAGATCTGCCCAGGGCCAATGTATAACCCTAAAGCTCTTGAGGGTAGGAATCTACATGTCTGTTTGGGAGAGATTTGGGGATAGGTGTCTGGATCAACCTCAAGGATCAAGGGTAGGTGACACTGGTCATTGTCCAAGTTTGTGTGCTCAGTAGTCAAAGTACTTATAACTCTATCTCATAAATTCTGGGTGATGTCAGGTAATTCTCTGACGGTCTTTTTTATTACCCTCACACTTATCCATATCACTGGCTCTAGATATCTTGGTTTTTCAGTGTTGATATATTTGGATTAAGGAGGATGATTTAAAGAACAAAGTAAGCCAAATGCAGTGGCACATATCTATAGTCCTAGCTACTTGGGAGTCTGTGGCAGGAGGATCACTTGAACCCAAGAGTTTGAGCTTAGCCTGGGCAACACAGTGAGATCCTGTCTCTTAAAAAAACAAAAAGAAAAGAAATGAAGACTAAAGTAACACAGGACTTTTGGAGAAAAACATTAGAACTAAATTTGGGAAAAAATTACCAGTTTCATTTTTTATAACTTAGAAAATATTGTCTTATGTTATATTAGCAAGTAATTTTAAAATGTTTGATTGGAAATTTTTTTAAAATGTTCTAATATTAGCTTAAATATTCTTTATAACTAAGCTGTCTTAAACTACAATCTATATGGAACTCTTGCTTTGACATACAGTCATTTTCCCACACAAATCAGCTGAAGGGGATAAATCAAGCCAGTTTTCCCCTGAGTTACAGTCATGGAGACTCTAATTATCCAGCCTGTATCTCCAGTCGTGCTGTAATTCATTAAAATTCTTTTTTGTCCCTTTTCAGTTGGGTGCATTTCAGCATTCTAAATTCTAGTCTCTTCCTGTTTCAAAAAAATATAGACAGTTAATAGAGTATATTTGTATCTCATTTGTTTGTTAATTTGATTTTGTAAAGATCTCTTTGTCCCTTCATTTCTAGAACCCATAGCTGTGCCTATCATAACCAGTCAAAATGCAAATTTTTCTAGAGGCTGGCCCCTGCAGTCCCATAGCAAAAGAATTTTGACCTTGCAAAATGATTTGCATTTGGATGAAGGATTCCCATCACACATATGAATTTTCACCTGGATGCAAATCCAGGAAAAGTGGGCTCAGAGATGGACTCTAAGGAAAGAGAGTTGGAGTCTTTGAGGTATAAGGAAGGAAATGTTATGCTATGTCAAGAATGCAACCCTGTGCTCAGAACAGGACTGAGAATGAAGACCTGATTTTTGCCATCCTGGAAGGTCTTCATAGGTGCATAGCCATTAGACGTTGGCGGGTCAGCTGCACATTGTCACGGCAGTGGAACTTATGTCAGAAGTCTGGCCTTTGGCTTTCACAGATCTCTCTGGGCAGCCCGACCAGGAGAGGTTATCAGGTCCCCTGCCTGCTTGATGGAGTCACTATTTAACTTGTTTGAACTCCGCATGGGAGTGTGTATCTCCTCTGCCTGTGGACTGTATCTCTTTTGTTACTAGGCACCCACAGAAGTCTTGAAGTATGCGTCCTAGGGATGTGTAGCCTTGGAGTTGCCCACGTGAGGTTTATCTTTGCTTTCCTGGTGTTTGCTATCTGCAGAGGATTAGCCAGGGAGTAGTTTGGCTTAGTGTAAGGCTGATCCTCTCATTTCTTCTCACCCAGTGAAAACATCAGGTCTTTAGATTACAAACCAAGTTTAATTCCATCAGGAAAAGTAGACTTCAAGGAGAAAACACAAACAGTCAAGGATTAACAGTTAAGGATTACTGGAAAATGATATATAGCATGTTTTTCCTCCAAACTTTTTAGAGAAGAAATGACATGATTTACCCTACAATTATGCTGTGTGTTTTAAGATGTGAATGGGAGGCTGTTTTAGAAACTATTGCTTGCCCCAATTCAAAAGGGAAAATAAAGGTACAAATAACTTTTCACACATATCTAATCATGTGCATATTATTTTACAGTTCTAAATAGAGAGAACATTATTTTAAAATTATAGATAGCTCAATGTGTTAGGAATCTCGTATAAAAATTAAATTAGATTGCTCATCATATACTTTTTATTCTATTTAATGTAGTTTTACTAAATAGAGGTTTTCAAGTGTAGTTCACTATTGCTAATGCAGTGATTTTATTGGCTGAGGCTTATGCACTATAAGAAGATAAAAAGCTTTGAGTTGATTAGGAATTTTATCTAATTACGTTGGTCCATTAAAAAATACCGTATCCATAATTTGGCTAAATAGCAGAAGCATAGCAGCCAATGTTATTACTGAAAATTTAAAAGCTATCTCCCTAGCTTTCTCTTCATTTGTCCTGTGGAAATGGTGTACCAAAGGATCTTATTTTGCAAGTTTTTGCCAGAAGATTTTATAATAACAGCCCTCTCTTTAAAATGCTTCTGCAAGAGTCATTCTCTATTTCAAAGGGTGGCTGTATTTATAATTTGGACCTTGAACCCCTTGGAAGCCTTGGAGTTACTTGAAAGAGTCCTGAAATCTATATTTACACCAACTATTATCAAGGACAGAATAAATAATGTATTGCAATATATGTACTACTATTTTTCATGTGTAAGTAGCTATTGTAATGATTAATAATACAAAATACACTGCTTTCATAGTACCTTTTGGTATTCTCAATCAATAGAGACTAAAACAAAACTACTATTATTAGATTTAAAAAGCCTGTCATACTTGAAAAGTTTGGAAACTACTAGAAACTAGGAGTAGAAAGTGTCACCAATATGACAAGTTTTCGTTTCAACTAAAGTTCCTTGTGTGCCTCTGACCTCCACATGGTCAATGGAGTCATTCAATTCTAAGAGTGAGTCATGCTTATGTAACATACTGGTCACAAAAGCGTAAAGCATTAGGGCTTGTGGAAAAAGGCAACACATTCAAACAGTCTGCTAATATGGATTCTTTGAGTGTTTTGGTTTTTTTCAATGCTCTCAAATTACCGCATTGCAACTAAGCAGATGACAGCTGGCTGTAGCGATCTATAAATGCATTTTAATCTCGCTTTGAGCCAGCCAGGATCCACTGAATCATGATTAAAGAGAGAGCTCAGTGAAATGCACCCAGCTCCACCCTATGTCCCAGGCTGAGCTGCACTTCTGCCACCGCAGGATCATCGCTGGTTCAGGAAACAACAGAGACAGAAGAGGCAGGCTGGAGGCAGATGCACCAGAAAGTACCAAGGCAAAGTTACGAAGAACAAAGATCCTAGTTTGTACAGGTTTGGGTCACTAACTAGCAGACAGAATACTCAGTAGATATTAAGAGTCCACCCCCGTCACTCTGGTAGAAACAAAACCTGTAGTCTAACATTCAAATACAAACAACAAGGGGAAGAGAAGACATTTCTAATCACAGCCCCAAAGCTGTCAAGAACCAGGAAAATATCTACTTCCACTCTGAGTAGGCAAATAAATCCATTCATTTTATATAGTCTACAGAAGTTTTTATTGTTTATAAATAATTACAGCTCTCTTTCATGTTGCAATATTCTGGGTCCGGGGAGAAGAGGGAATTGGGCCTGTTAACCTTCGCATGCAACTAAGAAGCAGTTTATGGCTGGCCAGGTGCAAATGCCTATCTAATCTTTGCCTGCGCCTGTCATGTAGCAGCTGCAGCAGTTGGAGGGAGTTAGGGAGTTATTAAATATCAAGGAAATGTTTGTGCCAGTACTGTCCTGCCGCAGGGTACTAAGAGAACCTTACAAAATGTTTCTACTTTAAAAGAAGGACAATCGTCAACAGGGAAAAGCCATTCTTACTGAGATCCTAAGAATGAGGGTAGGGGCCACTTGACCCACCCCAGGTCCAGGGGGAAATTTGGGACCCTTTATCAGTCTGATTCCTTCATAGTGCAGTGGCCCCTACAGTTGCAAAACCTTTTAAGTCTACTTTCTTTTCTTGCTCTGGTTCTTTGATTGTGAGCAGGTACTCAAAGCCAAAGTGTACTCACCTGAAAAACAAAAAAAAATTTCTTTAATTTCCTCATTAATGCCCAAGGGTATTTAAGAAGTTAAAAATATAATTTGGGGTAAAGTCAAACGAGATCTTGAAAAGAAAGTACGATACAAAGGGAAGGTCTGGATGAGTTATTCAAACTGTGTGGAACGATGCAACACACACCGGTTGTGAGAATATGACCCAGCTCTAGGGTTTTCCGGATTCCTGAGTTGGGACAAGGCATCTGAACCCCAGTTTCCTTATCTGTACAATGAGAAGTTGATTGTGGAAAGACCTCTTTTGGTTTTACAAATCTGTATTGAATGCATACCACTCGCCAAGGGTAGGGGTAGGCGCTGGGTCAACTATAAAGGAAATAAGATACAATCTATATGATCTAATAATGGGGGCGGAATTAACACAGGTAAAACAATTGCCTGTTGATGTGATAATTTTTACAAAGTAAAATATGTTAGTGTGAAAATAATCAAGCTGGAGGATGGTTTGTCAGGATATGCCATAGTATTTTATCCTTAGCTCTGTTCGGTTCAAGTTTCCTTTTTCCCTCCAAATATTTAGATAAGATTATACAGATGGCGTCTGTAGCAGGTACCAATTGCATTTACTAAATATAACAGAAATCTAGTGACAGAGGTTTCATTAAATAGGAGTTGCTTTTGTCATATGACAAGGAGTCACATGACTGGAGTGCACAGGACAGGGCTGGCGCAGCTCCGTGCCTTGTCCTCATTCTTAGAATCTGGTTTCCATTCTCGTGTGTCTGGCCTCTTTGATAAGCTTGGCTAGACACCCACACAGTGACTTGTGCTTTTACCTCATTGGCCAGCACTGTATCACGTGACCACCTCTAGCTGCAAGGGATGCTGAGAGATGGAGGACCTTAACTGGCTCCACTGCTACAACAGAACCAAATTAAGGATGTGTCAGTAAGGAAGAAGGTGAAAATAGTTACCAAATATGCAGTTAGCAGTGTCTGTCACAGGATTCTTATGAGATTCACAGAGTACACAGGCTGGGAGGATGATAAATACATTGCATAATGGAATCAAAACTCAAAAGGATCTCAGGAGAATGGAAAAATATAGTGAATCTAACACACAGAAATCAATAGGGTTAAAGTCTTACCTCTGAGTCTAAATTATTAACTGTACACAGACAGAATGGGGGAAATTTGCTCAACAGCACCCTACAAAAATATTTATTCATTTTAATTTACCATAAGAGTAATATCAGCAATCGAAATAATATTTAGCATTTCTTGAATGTTTACTATTAGTTATCTCATTTAATTCTCATGGTAATTCTTTCAGATAGCTAAATTATTATTATCATCCCCATTTTATTTTTGAGAAAACTGAGAATTATAAGTAACTTGAGCAAAGTCCTCCAGCGAGTAAGTGGATAGGCCAAGGTTTGAACCTAATGCCAGAACCCTTGCTATTGACCTCTATATTATACTATTTTTCCAAGGAAAGGTGATCTATTGTCTAAAAGAGCTAAGTATATCTTGGAATGCATTAATAGTATCACGATATCTATGTCTAGAAGGATGGTAGTCTCTGTCTTTTCTGATCAGAAGATGTATATGCAACACTGTTCTTAATTCTGGAACTCACACTCAGGTGCATCCATGCCACCTTTGCCTTAGTCTCCAAGGACATGAAGGATGCTCAAAGCCAGCTCCTCTGCCCTGCTCTTGATCCCATCTCTGTCCCCTCTGGAAATCCACCAATTGACCCTTCTACCTCCCATGTCTCCAACTTATCACATTCTATGAATTCTTTTTTCCTCAGCCACTAAATGTATTCAAAAAGTTTCCATTCTAAATAAGTAATCCACACACAACCTCACTTATAGAAATGTATACCTGTACACTATTGCTTCTGATAAGTCCGTGTTACCCACGCTTCTTCACACAACATGTAGCCCACACTGTCTCCACTCCTTAGCTCTCGTACACACTCTCCTCGGTTTCCCAGAGTGTCTCCTATCCCCAGCAACTGCAAAACACAGGTCCCTCCTCAGTGGCAGCTATCTTTCTAAGACAAAGAAGTTTACAAACTGGGTGATCCCATTTTAAGGGCTCCTCATTTGTCTGATGTGCATCTAGAAATCATTCATAAATCTGTCCAGAAGTCTAGTTTTCATGAACATTTTCTCCTACTACTAAAACAATATAACTTTTAATTCGCTATGAAACTGTGAACCTAAACTCTGAATGGTTTTATTGGCTCTCTATTGGTTTTCTCATTATATTATCTTAGCACAAGAAGACTGACTGCTTCTGCTCTTTTATACTTAGGAAATAATTTTGTTGGCTATAACAGTATTTAATTTATCATGGAGAGAGTGGTATGTTGAGTGATAAAGGGAATGAAAAGCGCCTAGTGCCATTTTGAAATGTTGGCGTAATAAGCATCAGTGATAGGAAGTGTTGAGAAAAGAAAATCCATTGTCAGTCTGCAACGACCTGGGATTGTCATTCTCCAGCATTACATCCTCTGAGAATACAACAAACCTGAGTCACTTTGGCAAAACACTTTAGAAGTAGATCATTTCATAAAGGTATGGAAAACCATAAGTACCAATTGCAAGTGTAATATAACTATATTTATAAACCTGACCATATACAATATATTAAGAACACTGGTGGTGTTGAAAAATTCTAATTCTTGCTAATTTTAACTATTAGGCCACTTCTATATGTAGTGATTGAAGCAAGCCGTATTGTTCAAGGAAAAATCTTCAAATTTCCTAAAGGTAGAAGTGAAACAGTAATTAATACTATCTTGTTAATAATTTTTCTGCCAGGTGCTTATTTGTCATTTTGCAATTTTTGGCCCTTGACAATTTGCAGATGTGATAGGAATAAGAAATTGCTAAAGAGAGAATAAAATGAGAGACAGGGTCCCAGAGCTGTGGGGGTGGAAGGTGAGTATGCAAGTAGATCATTTTAGATGAATAGAATTACTCATGTTAGAGAATTCTAGGGTATTAGTGTTTGTATTTTAAAATAGCACTTCAAACTTTTTTAAGCACATTCACATGCATTATGCATTTGTGTGCATTACTCACAAAATGTTTTCATTCCCAGCTTAAGATTTATAAGCCTGAGGTAGAGAAGATAAGTGATTTGCACAATGTTTACTATCTCCTAGCTCAAAGATCTCTCCCTGATGCTGCATAACATGCACTTATTTAATTTTATCTCTGACCTCCATTAGTTTCCATTCCTGAAGTGAGAGGAGAGAGCAAGGGAGAGTGAGAAGGAGAGAGGGGGAGAGAGAGAGAGAGAGAGAGAGAGAGAGAGAGAGAGAGAAAGATGCAACCAGACTTGCTATTAGCATTAAATGGAATAAGAAGTTAGTGATACTTAGAAAACACTAGTACCTCCAGATGCTAGAAAGAGCCCTATATTAAACAGATAAAAATCCTGCAGCACTGTGTATTTATAAAAAAAAAAGACTGCATTTGATGATCAACTTTTAAAAGTGAATAATTTTTTCATAATGTAGAAAAGATACCAAACTTCATACCTAGTTTTTCAATATACACTTAGAGCCTATACTTTAATATGTTTTACCAAATAATGGTATTCAGAAGAGTTGATACTTAGTGTTAAAAAGAACTAAGAAAAAAGAATAACCTTAAAGTATTCCACAGGTAAAAGAAACAGTTTAGGAGAATATTCTATTAAACATGTTTTCATGGAGGGATCAAATAGCATGCAATTATTTTGCAATTACCTTTCAGCCCCTCGCTATGTAATTATTCATTTGGTTATATATGCTTTACAAATTAGCACCCCTAAAGATCTAAAAAAATTACACAGAACATGGTGATTATCCTTGGAGTTACACGGTTTCTCAAAGGGTAATTGCCATTTAATTTGCTAGGTCTGAATTCATATCATGACCTCATAGTAATCATGTACTTACAGGGGGGCTTGCATGGCTGCCGGGGCCTCAAAATATTGTGGGAAAGCACTTAGGAACAGGTGCAAATCCCAAATGGTGAGTGCCGTGTGTCCGTACACACTCCTGGCTTGTGCCGAGCTCTCAGTGAATATTGCTGGATGCACGTGTATACACACACCTGCACACAGAAACATACCCCTGCAGGGTCCTTCGGCCTCCCAAAGGCTGACCAACTTCCCATGGGTGAAAAAACCTTTTACCCAGTCAATCAAGGGCCACTCCACTTAAGAAGCAACCCACATTTGGTAGATTTATTCGACGGTCAGGTGAGGAGAAGCATAAACACCTCAACCTCCTTTTAAAATCAAGAACAACAAAAGTAAAACCATTGTCATTAAATAGGAGAAGTAAAAGTACATGGTTTGAGAGGGACAGCATGAAAGACACAGGAGGCCACCTAAGGTCTTTCAACATCAGAGGACTCTGTGTTTAATGCAAAGTCTGCCTTGAATGTACGGTATTATAAAACGATGTGGCTTCTAGAAGGGGCAGAATAATCTGCTACTTGAGCCCAAATTGTGGTATCCTAAAGCCAAGCCCCGCTGGCTTGTGAGAACTAATTGTTAAATATCCAGCAATTTTGCCAACAGGTTGTTAAATGTTGGAATCTTGAAATTGGCCATGAAGGGAGTATTTACGCCATGGAAACTGGCAAACACCCCAAGCCAGGTCTATTTTCCCCCCAGAGAGGCAATGTACCAGCACACCACTGAGTTCAAATGTCATTAAAGGAACCCATTAGTGAAAAAGCCCAATTTTCTGATAATTCTTATGGGACAGGGTCTCTCTACTCACCAACTCCTAGACTTTAAACCTTTCCCAGAGTGATTCCACATCTAGTTTTTACTTTTTCCTTCTTTCTCTAGGCTCTTCCAGCCCACTAGGAGACTATCATAACTAACCAGTAATCTGTAAGAAGCCCATATGTGAATATTAATAGTTAAGAGGACAAGATTTGAATTTGAACCTGGATTAGACACACCTGGGTTTGAATCCACGAGCCTACATTCACCACATGTGTGATTTGGGCAGTACACATTTCTTTGGTTTTTTTGCAAAAGGTGCATAATAATACCTATAAAATGATGTCCTTGAGGGAATAACAATAATAGCTTCCTTATAGGGTTGTTGTCAAGATTAAATGAATTATTATATGTAAAGCACTTGGAACTCTGGCCACAGCCTATGAACTGTAACTATGTGAGGTAACGAATATGTTAATTAGCTTGATTGTGGTAATCACTTTACAATGTATATGTTTATCAAAGCATCGCGTTGAGAACCTTAAATGTGCACAATTTTTATTTGTCAGTTATACCTCAGTCACTTTGGAAAAAAAGAGGAAGCCCGATGTATATGTTCCTTACTGAATGTATGATCGGGAACATGAACGCTTTCCTGCACGCCCGGCTCGCTGTGGACTCTCGGTAAATGGCAATTGTTTCTATTCTTCTTCTTGCAGTTCCGTTATCATACAGAATTAGTATTTGGGTTAAAATATCTTTATCTGCAGGTGCTGAAAGGCTGGTGTCTCCCGGGCCACAGCCTGGCTATTTGGAGAGTTCTGGTTGTCACACGTGATGCCATTTTTGGGGGTGGACCTTCAGCTCTGCAAGTGAGTGGGCCCAGAGTGGGTGGGCCAGGAGACCCACAGCCTGCAGGAGGCGGGGCAGGAGAGCAGTGCCTTTTCCTTTCTTTGAACTGGTAGAGGTGATCTGCCTGTCACTCTCAGTCTATAATAGCTGCATTCAACTTTATTCTGTGTTCTCTTTTATAGCGGATTGTATGTGAGCCTTGGGCACCAAGGTGATAACATTATTCCCGTTTTGCTCCCTTGTGCTGGGCCAGGATGAGCTCAAGTAAGGAGGCTTCTGTATCATCTCGTTCCAGCTGCTCCTCTCCCCTCTCCCTGTGGTAGTGGTCCTGCTCTCCATCACACTCTGACTGCAGAGAAGTGGTAGGGAGGTGACAGAACCCGGGGGACGCCTTCCATAGGCATGCCAAGGCCAACAGAAAAGGCGGAGAAGAGCCAAGGTGACATTATAACTCTGGCCTTTGTGAATTGAGTCCTCCGGGGCCTCCAGACAAAGCCTCTTCCCCAAAACTTGATCTCATTAATAGCGGAATTCTTAGCTCTGAAAAATACAGGATGTCTCAGCAGGTGTGCAAATTGGCCATCGGACTCCACGAGTGAAAACGTAGTCATGAATGAGGCCATGTAACTGCAGGGGCAGGGGGCCCAACTGTAAGTTTTCAATACAGTGATCCCTTAAATACAGTATATAGTTTTTATTTGGTTTCTCTAAATTCTCTAAAATCATGCTGAAACCATGTCCATCATTAATTACCCTGTTGAATTGTGATGCTCTCTTAGATTACAGAATTTATACAAAAATAACACCATCTCTTCAAATTTCCATGAACCTCAAGAGTCAGGAACCACACAATAAATCTCCATTCTCCCAAGAATCCCAAGTTGGTTGTATACAGTGTTTTTGTTTTTGTGGGGGTTTTTTTGGCCTATAATCTCTTAAAAATGTTTGTCTTTATATCAGTGCAAATAATGTCAATCTGCCAATTAAATAAGAAAAAAGAAGAAGGAGAGAAAAGAGAGGAAAATACTCATGGCTAACAGTCATTGGAAGCTTGGCGTGTGTGAGGATCCATACTTGTGTAATGTATATAGCAACCTGAGAAGCACACTTTTTATTAGCTATGTTGTGCAGAAGAAGAAGAAGAGTCCCAGAGAGGGGAATTAACTTGCCCAAGGTCACACAGATAATTGGTGGTGTTGGCAGAACTCAAAGATAGACCAGCTGACCTGAGAGCTTTATGTTTAACCAATGCACTTTATATTTTTAAGCATTTTGGATTCTGGGATTGAAATAAAGGAATACATGAAACAAGTTGACATAATTAAATATATTACAACATGTAAACCAAGTGTCTTAAAAGAAAAAAAACCCCAGAATTATAGTATTTGCCAATTTCTGTGGTGTAAATACTTCCTCTATGGTTGATTTCAAGCAACCAATGGTTCAGCACCCAGCTTGTAAAATTCCTGAATATTTAAAATCATCTCTTTCACCAGCTGGCTCCAGCACACCATTGACTGTAAATATGTAAAGGAGGGAATCTAATGTAGGTTTAGGAGGCTTGAGACTTGGGTTCTCCTGTTTACTTACAAAATGCTGTAGCATGACTCAACCTTTTTGAGCTTTAATTCCCTTCCTCAGCTTTAAAACAAAAAAGTTGAAAGAATCAATTGCCTTTTCTTTCTTTTCTTTTTTTTTTTTTTTTGCCCAAGGAGCTTTAGGGAGAGTTTTTGTAATGTGAATTAATCAGTTTAGAAAGTATAGTATTTTTTTTAATGGGGAAGATGCTAGTCTCTGAAAAGGTTACTTTTAAGAAGAAACATCCAGTTTTAATTTTAATGCAATTCAATAAATATAGTCATTTATTCCACTTCCTACTCCCACATCTCATCTAGGCTGTTTTTGAACTTGTTTCCTTATTGGGTAATAATTGGAACAGAGACAACCAACGTCACTTTGCAATTTCACCTTGGAAATATTTTTATTTTCTAAGGCAAAGTTTCTTAAGTGAGGATATTTAATATAATTAGTTTCCTTTGTAATCCTATTTATTGTATTGCATATGCACATAAAAGCATTATTGAGAAGTGATCCACAGACTTCTCAACATTGCCACAGAGTGTGTGGCAAAAAAAAAAAAAAAAAAAATCAAAATGGAGAATTCCAGAAGGCTTAGGAAGAGAATATTTTCCCTTGTCTGTGCTGAAGAGGGCAGATTTCTAGCAAAGGCATTGAAAGCTACCATCCTCATTGGCCTCTGTCTCAAAAATGCAAAAGGAAAATCAAGTATGTGCCTTATTTTTCTGAATAAATACCTAAAATTAACTGAAATTTATTAGAATATTGAGATGTGATTGATTTTCTTTCATACAGTGTGTTATTCATTTTCCCACCCCCTCCCTTTATCTGCTCCTTGCTATATAGTCTTTAGGTCAATATTTATAGTTGAGAAATAGCATTCCTTCCGTCATTGGGAAGCATGTGATTTCAGGGTAATCTATAATGAAAGCTTTATGTTCTCAGGTTGGAAACTTGAATGTCTCTGAGTTTTCTTCTCTAACAAGAAGATGACTTTAGCATTCCCTCAATCCTGTAATGAATACTGAGGACCTCCCACTTGCCAGGCAGAGTGAAGGCATACATCGAGATAAGTGTATCATGTCTCTGTGTTCTTGTCCCCAAAGAGCTCCCAAGTCCACTGAGGAGGACACTAGGTGAATAAGACGTCTCGAAACAAGGAGGCTAGTCAGTGCTGTAAGAAAGAAAGGTACAAGGAGCTGTGGAAGGGTGTGCCTACCACATGTGGCCAGATTGTCCCCACATACAGAGGACGTCTGGGTCTATCACAGCTATATATTTTTTCTATTAAAATAATTTTATTTTTATTGATTTGTACAGAATTTAATACTAAAGATAAAGACAGATAAATTTAAAGGCTCATTTCCATTTCTTCATCTTTGTAGTTAACTGTAACATATATAATGTATTTGAATTTCCAAGCACAAATTCACTTGTGTTAAAAAAAAAAATGCATGGGTTGGGCATGGTGGTTCATGCCTGTAATCCTAGCACTCTGGGAGGCCAATAAGGTCAGGAGTTTGAGACCAACCTCAGCAAGAGTGAGACCCTGTCTCTACTAAAAATGGAAAAATTAGCTGGGCGTGGTAGTGTGCACCTGTAGTCTCAGCTAGGGAGGCTGAGGGAGGAGAATCGCTTGAGCCCAGGAGTTTGAGGTTTCAGTGAGCTACGGTGATGCCATTGCACTCGAGCTGGGACGACAGAGTGACACTCTGTCTCAAAAAACAAAACCAAACAACCAAAACCATGGCATAATTTAATCAGTGGTTCTTAATCTTGGGTATACAGTAGAATTAATGACCTGGGAGAGGTTTTAAAAAATACCAATGTTTGGGCCACTTCTCCCTAATGGGCAAGGACTTAAAAAAAAAACTCGCAAGCAAAAATAAGATGCCCTCAAAGAGGGTGAGATGCTGTCAGAGTATCTCCTGCTCCGGGGACCCACATTGACCACCAACATACATGGCACACACTGGCTTTGGGGCTGCCAAGCCAAGCCTTCCTTACCACCACTGGGTGGCGAGCGCCCTGGGCACAGAACCCGACACATGATGAAGCAGGAGAAGTGGCCTCCCTAGAAGAGCTCCTCAGAAACGATTTCCTACCTAGAGAGTAGGTGCCTGAAATCCCACAATTAGATAACCACACCTTTTCCAGAAGCTTTACTTTTTTCAAAAATAGAAGTGTCAGCCGGGCGCGGTGGCTCACGCCTATAATCCTAGCACTCTGGGAGGCCGAGGCAGACTGATTGTTTGAGCTCAGGAGTTCGAGACCAGCCTGAGCAAGAGCGAGATCCCGTCTCTACTGAAAAAATAGAAAGAAATTATCTGGACAACTACAAATATACAGAAAAAATTAGCCGGGCGTGGTGGCACATGCCTGTAGTCCCAGCTACTCGGGAGACTGAGGCAGTAGGATCGCTTGAGCCCAGGAGTCTGAGGTTGCTGTGAGCTAGGCTGACGCCACGGCACTCACTCTAGTCAGGGCAACAGAGTGAGACTCTGTCTCAAAAAAATAAAAATAAAAATAGAAGTGCCTCCAAAGAGTTACACCAAAACTTTTTACTGATTTGTATCACTTTGGGCTCATTTTCCGATAGCAGGATTTGAAAGGAGTTAGCAAGGTAAACTTAGGAGATTATTGGATTCCACTAATGAGAGCTGGAAAGAGAACAGGAAGGAAAGCCCATGTTTGGCACTTCTCAGCATTGGTTTACAGCTCACCCTAAAAGTGGAATCAGTCCCTTATTTGAATATCACTTAATACCCATTGTAATTCTATAATGACATGAATCATGCTTTTTCATCTACTTTTGACCTCTCTGCTGCCTAGAAACATCCTCTTTCAAGCGGGATTCATGTCAAGAGAACCAAATGAGAAGCAAACAGAAAGATAAAATTCATGAGACAGAAATGGAAAATGAAATCACCGCAAACCCTTACAAAGTGGGTAGCATAGGTCGACGTGGTAACCCTCGTATACTATTCACGCAGTATGCAAGTATCATTCTAGCTGAGAATCATAAGCACCTGTCCTCAGAGAGGCCAGTCACGGATTGTTCTGTAGAGCACTTAGCACATTCTGAGTGCTCTGTAAATGCTGAGGATATGAGGTTATCTGCAGAGGATGTCTCCTCAGAGAAAGGTGCTATGCAAATACTAATATTGTTATTCTTTTAGCACAAATTTATAATTGACTTTCTGTTAAACACTGCAGCAAGTTAAATTAATTCAGTATGATTACAGTCATTAAACAAATGCCTGGTAATGACGGCTTTCTTATTTTAGCAATTCCTCGAACCACTGGGGTAATACCATATAAGGCTTTTGCTCCGTTGTCAGATTAATTGGGATGAACAACCTGCATGTCACAATAGAGCGTGCGCACCTGCTTCATAGCAACCGGACCTTGATTTAAGGCTACTGCTGGACTAATTTACCTTTGAGTTCTCCCTATTGCTCTGGCCATTCTGCTAGGTACAATTTTCTAGTTCATTACAGCATACAAGTAGCTTAAGGCAATTTTTACCTGTTCAAAAAGTAGTGTGCTTTGCAAAACAAAACACGGGCAGGAATTCTCCCACAATCATTCTTGTGATGCTGACACTAGCCAAAAAGTCAGGGACAGTGATGGTTTTAACCTGTTCTAGCCTTGGGTGGTCACCCCAAGAACTACCTGCCATCTCAGGCAGCAGGACAGAAATAGTTAAGTCCCGAAGGCTGTGAGTTAAAAGCTCTGCCAGAGAGAAAAGCAACGTAAGATGTCCCTGCCAGGAGTGGATGGAGAAAGGCTGCCCTCTTCCACGCCACACTTTCCATTCAAGGTCTGGTGCCACCTTAGAAACTGGCCCGATCCTGCAGAGGACATTGAATGATAACACCCTGCAAGTCAGCTGACGGCCGTGTCAGAGCTGCTGCCGTCTGCATTGTCGCCACTGCCAGCTCTGGCTCCGGCAGTGTCCCGGTCGCAATGCAGCACGGCGGAGGCATACAACTACGCACAAAGCAAGAGAGTTTCGAAGTTTTCTCTTCCTGCTACTACTTAGCATTTCTTGCATGAGGAGTATTTACCTTTGTTTAGCCAGGAGCAGAGATGCAGTCTGCATGTACATGATGGCAACTTTGCAGCGTGAGTTTTCAGCTGAGCAAGTACTGCTCGGAGCCTTGTAACCAAACTGCCTCTGATGGAGCACGGCTGGTTTCCCACCATGCGTGGAAATAGTTGGGGGCTTCTTGTGCCACGCTGCTCTACCTGCAGGAATAAAAGCTAGGACAAAGGAGAGGATGCTTGCCACGGTTTGTCTGGCTGGGGCCTGTGCGAGCGACTCACCGCAGTGACGCTGTGTGACTCCCCAGCTCACATTTAAGGCTGGTCACGAGGCTGGCGCAGATCCCCACTCCTCAGTTAGAACCTGGTTTAAAGGAGAAACCAGACTCCCTGACCTAAAACAATCCCAGTCCTCTCTGGATGCGGGGCAGCTGTCGACTAGCAGTGACACAACCAGCCATCAAGTGGAGAATCGTTGGGACTGCAGTCTGTGTGCAGGTGGAGCCGGGAGAATGACAGTCTAATTTCGGTCATCCGATGGCTTCTTCTTATTTTCTTAAATAACCGTGCTCGCTAAGTATACAGTTGTCTGGATTAGCCTACCTGCCATGCGGTCCTCATCAACTCTGGCTGGAAATCACAGTGCCAGGCAAGCCGGCGTTAGCTGTGGTTCCTTTCTGCGTCATGCTATGCAACTAGGATGGGTCACGCTGACAACAAAGAAGGAAGCAGAAAGCATCACTTTATCTTCTCTGTGATGTTAGCGGAACATAACTCTTCGTCGCAATGATGCCTTCCTATGTGTGTGTGCATGTGTGTGTGTGTGTGTGCGTGTGTGTGTGTGTGTGTATTTTAATTCATCTAATTGAAGAGCCTAACAGATATCATCATGGATGTGGTTTTTAATGATTTTGAAAAAAAGACAGCCTGTGGAGACAGCGATTTGAGACAGCGGCACATTTAGGTTATTGCCAATTTGAAATACTTGGTTTGTGAAGCCGAGCCCTAAGGGACGAGCTCAGTAACTGAGAATGAGATCGTAGATAAAGAAATAAAAATGACAAGCGTCATGGAGGCTCTGCGGAGGGACTGTCAGAGCATCAGTTCACGGATGGCAATTTCGCCAGGCTGAGACTGAATAATTCATAGATTGAAATTACCCTGCTTTCACCTTTCCATTTAAACCGGCATGATCTGAATCTCTAATAAATTTCCAAGATAAAGTAAAATGCCAATTTGAATCTGAAGAGCTTTTAAAACCAGATGCTGCATCCCTGAATCTTTCGGTATCTTTCACAATTATCCTATGAGAACAGCACTTCATCACGAAGCACCGTTACCAGGGAAAATTACTGTGATTACAACAGCAACAATAGAATACCATCAAATGATCTCTAATTTACCTAATTTGCTAAGACTGACTGTGTGGTTTTAATATCCATTGTATGTCACCATGCCCGGCATCTGTGGAGCTGTCCCGTGCTGGAACAAAAGTGGCATAGTGTGCGTGTGCTACCTTAACTCCGAAAGCCTAGCAAAGAACATTCTCCTAGGCTACAATGTTTCTTTCATTTGGTTTGCATTTTTGTGTTTTTGTGGGTTTTTTTGTTTGTTTGTTTGTTTTTTGTTTGTTTTTTTTTACCCAATGCCTCTACCCCAAATACCTGTTTCGGGAAATAGTGAGCCTGTCATGGATTGGGGGGTTATTTTTTGATACAGAAGAGCATTGACTTGCTAATTTATATACCCTATTTATTTTAATGTATACAAGCATGTGTTTACTAGAAGAGAGGAAAGATTCTGTTCTGGGAGAGTCATTTTAAAATGCAGTCAAGATGTAGTGTATGTGTTTGTTTCTTCTTTAAAACACCTGTTTGCTTTCAGGGAAAAGTAACCCTGGTGTGATGTGTTAAAAACCTCTCAGACTGAAAAGAAGCTCAAAAGACACAACCAGTAACAACCCTGTAGAGCTTTAAATTAAAAGCCTGTATGCTTGATTCAGTGATTAAATGAAACTTTGCTATGACTTTGGTTGCATTTGTACCTGCTCACTCTCGAGTAGAAGTCTGCACTGAAGAGAACTTTTCCTTTGACAGGCTGTACAGTTCATCTCAGGGTAATTGTGACTCCTGAGAAGGTGGCGCGGATCATAAATCCTCCCTGGAGAACAGACTGTAATCATTTAATAGGCATAATGACTTCTGGCATTTTACTTTCAATAGCATGAAGACAAGTTCCTGCTAATCAAGTGATTTCTTTACGTTCGATTCTCTAAGGTAGGGTTTCGGTTATGACAACCATTTGGGAGGAAGGGAGGATTGAAACATGCTTGTCTAATATTCTGGGCTTTTTGCTTGAGACCTCTAGCTCTGATATGTTCCTTAATCCATTATCACGGCTTTACCCCTTCCTGTGTCCTGTGCCCCCACAAGTACCTTTGTCAGAGGAGGTAAGTTGTGTTTCTAATCATTTGTATGATTGAATGTATTCTTCATTGTCTGGTTTCAGTGAGTACGTTGCTTTTTATATAATCCTTTCTTTCCACTTACTGTTTATTCTCACTACCCTTGAAAACACTCACAACTTTTTTCCCCCTGTATTTTTCTAAGTACAAATGAAAATGTGATATTTTAAAAAGCGATTTAAATATAGTTTTTGTTCTCTTTATCTAACTAAATACATTCAAGGTTTTAGTGCTTTTCAAAGGAAAGGGGAAAACAGTTTTACTTCGTGAATAATTGATTTAAAAATAGTAAGCAATTCACTAGATATCAATTATGTTACCACACTGTTTGCTTTAGATAACTCACATTTCTAATGCTGAACACATTATTCTTTTTTTCAAGAAAGAGGCTTGACTGTTAGTGACAAAGGGCTTTTCAAAAGCCCATGCTGCCTATGTGTCAAAGTGTTTTCTTTTTTATTAAAACATAGTCTTGATATTCTACAAAGGGTTTTTAATTTCTGGCATTTTAAACGTGTTCAGTAGTTGAAATGTGAGCAGGGTAATTGTTTATTGGGCAGATTGGTTTACATGTCTGATATTTAAGTAATACAGGAATCCTAAAATCATCCAGGAATAATTGGAAATCAGACTTTCATCACTTTTTGGGGATCCATTAAAAACCAATTCTATTTAATGGATAAAAATAGCAAATTTAGAGCTTATCATTTTTTAATTCAAGTGTTTATACTTTATATTCTTGGGAAATAATAAGGGGTTTGTTTTGTTTCTTTAGGATGTGAGTGCCAGAATATTAGTTTTTTATATATAATATGAGTAGGAATTAACTATTGTGTGTTAGTGCTTGACATTGAAATTCACTTTTTTTGCACAAAAAAGATAAGATCCATCATATAGAGCTGCTGACTGAAAAATCCTGAACTCCACTATTTCTTCGAAATCAAATTTTCTTTTCAAACTTTAAGTAAGCACATGTAAATGAAAATACATTTTACGATAAGTTCATTATTTACTTTTTAATCCATTATTGGCAATGTTTTCACTATTTATGGCTATATCTTACTTATAATGCTCTAGATAAGCATGACATAGGTGAAAAAGACTACGAAGATACCTTTACAATTGCAGGCAGTTTGAAAATAAAGAATCAGCTGTGAAAATATACTAGCAGGGGTTAATTTGGGTGAAATCTCAGACACTCACGGGTTAACATTATTTTGTAATTTTTTTTTTTGGTGGGCATGAGAAAGATAGGTAAAGAATTATCCCCTCCTTCCTTGCTCCCAACTCCCAATCACTCCAGGGCCTCAGCTGCAGTTATAAAGGGTGATTTAAAATTTAAATACCCAGAAACACACTCATGGAATCCACAAAAATGCCTACTGCTTTAAGACAGAATGAGTAAATTTTATCACTTGATAATTGCAGTCACTTCTGCACATTAGTGTATTTTAGATTTCATCTCATTACTGAAGTCCAGCTTGGAGCAAAAAACAAAACTAAAGTTCTTCATGGACAATATATTAATCTCCCCTGAACTTATGATAACTAGTTAACAAATACTCTAGTGAATACATGTATTTTACACATAAATAGGATATTCATAATTGACAATCATAGTTGGATTTCTCTAATTAACGTATTTTACAAGAACATTGGCATAGTTTATCTCCCCTAAGTTTTTTTTTTTCAGAATATACAAACGTTCAGATTACATATATTGCCTTTGTACCGCCCGAGTCAGAGCTACAAGTGTGTCTGTCCCCCAGACAGCGGTCCCCCTAAGTTTTAAGTGGGTAGTAATGAAATGTGCCTTTACCAAGTACCAATATTTGTCCTATACTAGTCTGCCAAAGAAAAAAGGCAAGACATAAGAAACAGGTAAACATAAAAGAAACCACTCTATTTAGTGAGCTTCTAAAATTTTTAATGGCATGATTTAAAAATGCTGGTAATCTCGTATCTTTTCTCCAACATTTTATTATGAAAATTTTTAAACATACAGAAAAGCTAAAAAACTGCGAACACTCATATACCATCCACCTAGACTCTATAAATTTTACTGCACTTGCTTTGTCACATATCTATCCAATTATCCACCCTTCTACTCACCCATCAATCCATTTGCTTTTTTGGATGCATTTCAAAGTAAGTTGAAGACATCAGTAAAACCTCACCCTTAAGGATATGCCTGTTGAAATGTTTAACTAGAATTCAACATTTGTTTACAGTGCTTACCTCTAAGTAAGATTTGTACAAGTACGACAAAGATAGAATTTTGAAAAAAACCGCACTGTTGTATTTTATGTGGCGTAGTCTATCTCTTTGACATGATGAGTTTGACATGATGCAAACCCTCATGCTCTTATACTTTAACTTGGAAGGTACAAATCCCTCATTTGAGGTGAAGGGAAACCATTCATGATTGAGCCTCAGTCTCCATATATTCCCCAGGTCAGCCTTCACCACCAAGCCAGGGACCACTGGCAACTCGCCATCAGGATTGGGACGGAGGAGGTGTCAGGGCATAGGTAAGTAATTCTCACGGTCTGTTCTTGTTCTTGGACCATCCTTTCTCTCTCCTGCAGGTGCATGAGAAGAACCCACTGGCCTCTTGAATAAATACCAACTGTTCTATCTGAACTCTTCTCTGCCTCTTCCCTGTCTTCCCCAACTTTTCCCACTTGGCTTTCTCTTTTTCACTTTCTACCTACTCCTAAATTTTGTTCCTCAGAAACAAGGGAACAAATCTCTTCATTTCTCAAGTCATTCTGCCACACTCAATTTCATGGAAATGGTTACAGGAGGCAAAGATGAGGGATTAAAGAATCACAAGAACTCTTAAAGGGATTAGTTTCTCTTGGTCTTAATTAAAACGTAAATGAGTGGAGGATTACCCTCTCAAGACCTCGTCACTAATTCATCTCTTGGATCCAGTTTTGTGGATGAAGTTTATCATTCCTCCTTTAACTGAACCCTGCACCAAGCTTCTCTGCAATTTGTGTTTGTGTAGCTCCTAAGAATGAGGGCATTTGCTGTGCTTCCCACATCTGCTGAGTTTCATAGATTGCAGCTTCCTGTTGCTAACGCTGGTCTGTGGCACTTCCATTCAGGGGCTTCACAAGGCCTAATGCCCTTAGCTCTTGGCCTCCAGGGTGGGGAAGCTCCCAAAGCTTTCTCCTCCAGGTTTGGGAGAGACAAGGCAGTCATCGTCTGCAGGGGCTTCTTCCTTGGGCCATTTTTATTTTTTAATTCAGTTCAGCATGCCTAAAGCTTTCATTGGATAGTTAACACTGAGTCGAACCTTGGCTAGAATTCTACCAATGTGATTATTTTTATAAAGTGATAATTGGATATCACGAACTGGCTAAGAGTTTAGGCTCTGTAGTAAGACAAACCTGGATTGTAATCTCAATTTTACAATTTAACTAGCAGCATTACTCCAGGCAAATTACTGAAATATTTTAAGCTTCACTTCTTCAAAGGGTTGCTGTGAGTATTAAATGGCATTTCAATATGTAAATTATATACAATTTCTATATAATGCATTTAGCACAATACCAGGAACCTAATTGGTACTTGCTATGTTTTAATGTCATTATAACCATCATCATCATCATCTCAATAGAAGGTGCCATCCTCCAACAACTCAGCTGACCCTACATCAATTGGGGTCATCTCATATATCCCAGGGGACTACCCTCTCTTCTATGTCCAGATTTGCTTATCCTAATGGACCTCCCATTAAAGTTCTCCTTTTTTAAGGTCTAAAAATATCGCCAGCTTTTGGCTTATTTGGGGGCCCAATGAAAATTTTCTCAATTGAATTTCCAAAAGAAAATTCAGGGAACAAAAAGAGAAAGAGATTTAGGAAGTATAGAGAGGTAATATGCCCTGGATCGTGAAGGTGTTTTACACGCAATAAATTATTGTCGTGTAAATGTCATTCTGTTCAGCATAACATACCACAGGGGCTAGTATAACAGAATCTGAAGCCAGACAGCTAGGATTGGAATCCTGATCTTGTTGCTTAATAACTCTGTGACCTTGGATGAGTTTTTAACCCTCTTTGTTTCTTGGTTTCCTTATACAAAAAGTAAGGATAATGGTACCTTTCTCTTAGGGTAGGAATAAGGATTAATTTAGTTAATACCTGCAAAACACTTAGAACAGTGTCTGGAATGTAGTGGGTGCTATGGAAGCATTTGTTAAATAACAAAGTAAAAATGAAAGATGAACAAATTAAAGTTCCAAGAGGTTATCCACTTGTTCTCAATCTCACAGTGAGTTAGTGAAAGATCCACCATCCAACACATATTTTTTTTTTCAGAGACAGGGTCTTACTCTGTCATCCAGGCTGAAGTGCAGAGGCCCAATCATAGCTCACTGTAACCTTGGATTCCTTGGCTAAAGGGTTCCTGCTGCCTCAACCTCCCAAGTAGCTGGGACTACAGGTGTGAGCCACCACACGCGGCTAATTTTTAAATTTTTTGTATATGGACAGGGTCTCACTATGTTGCCTAGATTGATCTCGAACTCCTGGCCTCTAGCAATCCTCTTGTTTCAGTCTCCCAAGTCTCTGAAATTATAGGTTCGAGCCACCGTGCCCTGCCCAAGACAGATATTCAAACATTAGACCTGTTTCTAAAAATTGCACAGAAATTAAGTTTTTGTTCTACACCTTATGTATTTTGTATTTTTTCTTTAAATATTGCTATTTTATTCCCTTTTCAAGTTAATTTCTTATTCCCAACCAATAAATCTGTTGAGACAGGTCAATACTTCATTTATGTGTGTTAACGACTCCAGAAAAAGAGCAAATGCCGCCCCCCAACCCACACAGGCGCCATTGTACTGTGCCATAGAGTATCATCACACAAGTCATACAGGTATAGGGAGAGATCAGGAAAATTGGGAAAATGCACAGAGGCATAAAAAGGAAAATAAACCTTAATCATAATCCCACTGCTGTTGAGATAAGCATGGGTTGTCTATGACACAATCATGAGTGTAAATAAATTCTGAGATTAATTTTAAATTGCATACCCTGCTTTGTAACCTACTTTTAAAAAATGAGTATATCAAAAGTATGTTTTCAAATCACTGAAATCTTTTTTTTTAAACCGAGCCCTTTAATTGCTGTATATTATTCCAGTGTATAATCCCTTTAGTAGGACATTGAAGGTTTTTCCAGATTTTCACTAGCGTAAGTGTAATCAGATGACTTATTAAAAACTGAAGGTGGCAGAATACATTGAGAATAAACTATAAGCTGTAGGCTCATTATAAAACAGCAGAGGTCTTCTTTCCCTTCTCTTCCTGAGAACCTGTGGGGGACTTTGGGTTGTGGCAGTCTGGGCTTTTCTTAGTCCCAGGGGCAAGTGAACAGTCCCTTGTTTCCAAAAGTGCTCAGAGAGGTGAGTCAACTGCAAGTCCAGTACACTGGGATTTCTAGATAAGGAAGAGTTGGAGGCTTTGTACATCCAGGGATGGGGAGACCGCCCTGCATCCCAGCAGGTGATTGCCCAAGGGTTGTGATGTCATCAGCAGAGGTGCTGGCTGTGACAATGTGCATGTGAGCCTGGACGGGAAAACCAGGACCTCCCTTTCCTAAATTCCAGTACTGCATATGCCCAAGGATTCTCCACAATACCAAGGGATGGAAGAGGAATACTAGAACTCCAAAACATGATTCAACTTCCCTCTGACACTGACTAGTGGTGAAAACCAGACTTAATTTGTTTGGAAACATTATAAGGCACCCAAGCATCAGGAAGAATTCGTGCCTGTTACCTAAACAACACTCTTCTTGTTTGTGTATCTTAGTGTGCCTGATTATTTGCTTAGGATAAATTCCTGGAAATAAAATGAACTTAAAAAAAAAGAAGAGTACAAATGTTTCAAGGCTTTGTGTACATATTGTGTCTTATTTATAGGTTTTTGTATTTTTCAAGTCCACTGATCCTTCTATTTATCCCTGACAAAATGTTGTTGGGGAAAGGAGGAAAAGCAAAATTAGCCAAGCTAATTGATCATTAAGCATAATCGACCATTAAGTATAAATTTCCATTTATAATCTACCCCATCCCAGAAGACTTCAATTACTAGATTGCTTTATTGATAAACCCAAGAGATAGTTAATCATTATGTCCTCAAACAAACAATATACATTTCCACATGAGAAAATGACATATACTTTATTAGTTATGCAGACTGTCAATTAATTATCTGAAAGACTAGAAACAGATAGGCACTAGAATAAATAGAAGTTAATCTGATCAGGCCCCTCAAAACCTGCTCAGCGTCTCTTAGTGGCTTCTCAGTGGCCTTAGGGCAAAACCCAACTTGGTGGTAATCTTTCCAGTCGTACAACCTTGGGCAAGCTCCTGGACTTCTCTGAGCTTCAGTTTCCTCTTTTGTAAGCAGTGGGTAGCGATAGGGCTCACTTCATGTGGTTGTTGGGAGAATTAAAAGAGTTAATACATGGAATGTACTAGAGAAGTACCTGCTGTCCCCTGAGCACGGCACAGACACCACTGCCATGAGCGTGCAGCACGACACCCGCGGGCATCTCCTGCCTGGCTGTCCCTTGTCATGCCTCCCCAGCCCCTTACCTTAGGCCCCACCATAATGAAATACTTTCCATCCTCTAAACTTCCCACAGTCTCATTTTTTCTGCCTTTGTACATGCTGTTTTCCTGCCTGGAATGACCTTTACCCCTTTATTTTCTTGGTGAATTCTCCCATCCCCCATGCAGATTTAGTGCCTATGGTCTCCCTTTCCCTGCAAAACCTTTCAGTCTGAGCTGGGCACCCCTCTTACGTTCACTTATGAGGCTGAGCAGAGTTTAGGTCAATTGCCCATCAGAGGTGCTCAATAATCACTTATCGGATAACTGCATTTGTCACAGGATAATTGGGGGGAAACAGAACCCTTTATATTTTTAGAGTGTTTCAAGCATTTCTACACACATATCATTTGATCTGTATGGAACCAACAAGCAGGGAACCTTTGCAGATGTGGGAACAGACGCTCAAGGAGGTTAAAGGCCTTGCCCAAGATGCCATAGCACGCAAGAGGCAGTGCTGGGACTGAGGCTCAGTCCCCTGGCACCCCCCTTGACAGGCAGTGCTTTCTTTGTGTCACACAGCTTCATCTTTGCAAACCAGTCTTTGGAAGATACTGTGTGTGCTTTCAAGGAAGGGCTGATCTCTCCAAGCAGAGGTTAGAAAGTTCGAGTTGGCAGCATGAAACCTGGAGACAAATGAGCCGGTTGGAAGTGTAGACTAGGCTGGTGAGAGAAGGGAGGGCAGACCCGGGTTTGAGGAGGTGATTTGGGAAGGTGGAGAATGGACTGCAAGTGATGTGCCTTGCCCCTGGGTTGGAGAAGCGGATCTGAGCTCTGCCACCCACTTCCGCAGAGAACTTGAGGCCATTGAACGTCCTTCTGGCTTTCTTTCCTTTGTGCCTGCCTCTTTATAAGACACTTTAAAATCTGCCTCTGTGACTCATGCCCACAGCCACGTGGAGGCAATTCCAAGTTCGCCAGCCCAGTGGAAAGTGGCTGCCTGCCTTCCACTTGCCTCCAACGCACTGTGAGCTTTCCATTCAGAAGCTGTGATCAATATTCCACAAGGTCCCTTTCTCTGCTAAATCACTGTGCTTGGTTTTGAGAAGACCAGGGTGGCAGGAAGGATCCACTCTTGGCCACAGTTGCGTTTATGCTCAAGAAGAAAGAGTGCTCCTTAGAATTTCACGTTCCAGATACCAATAAGGAAGGGGCTGAGACAGAAAATGTTTAATTTCATCATCCCCCCTTGGAGTCTTATAATTAAATGGACTTTTATTAGAAGTTTTGTAAAACTAAGCTGAAGAGCTCTCTCACACTGCCTTTAATTTTCAGTCGATTCTCCTTTGCAACCTAGGATCATGGTTGTTATTTATATATTACTTTCCAATTTTCAAACAGATCTCATATGTGTTATCTATTTCTCACAACCCTGAACTTGGACCATACAGAAGCTGTCCTGATGGTGACCACGCAGATCAGACCAGCGGGGGCTCCCGATTGCAGACATAGGTTCTTTCTTCACCTCTCTGAGGATACTCCTGCCATCTAAGGCTTGGTTCCTAGCCAACCAAGGCAACGAATGGAAGCATGGGTTAGCTATCCTTAGAACTAAAGCCTTCTGAAATCAAATTTTGAAGATCATCAGTTTTGGAAGGAGAGGGATTGAGTGAATTTTTATACCAAGTTCAACAAAAGCAAGGCCATTTTCTCAAATTTTGTACTAGGAGCATTAACTATTTTGGCTGAATAACCTGCAATGTTCATGAATTGTAGCCTCAAAAAAGATTTCATGCATTTACAGTGCTGGGCTTTCGTGATGAGGGCAGCTGACAGGAGGAAGGCAGAGAGACAGTAGGTAAAAAGCATAGAACAAGGAGTGTAACGGAGCTGGCTTTCAGTTCTCAGCTTTGCTTGTACACACTAGCTGTGAGACCTTGAGAAGTTTTATTCTCTCCAGGCCTTAGTTTCTTAATTTTTAAGATGTGTCTAATAACAATTTTCTTGTAATGTTGTTAGGGTTAGCAGTAGCATGTACTCCCAACACAGAACGCCAGCTCCTAAGTAGATGCTCAATAAAAATGTGTCAAATGGATGAAATGAATTAGAGATAATTTGCAGTGCATTTCGCATAGAACCTGGTGAAAACAAGAGGTTTCAGCTATCCAAACCGCAGAGGCAATAGATGCTAATGAATTTCCCTAAACAAATCTGGTAATGTAATAAAAATAAATATTTTTGAAAGAGATCATTTGTTCATGTACTGTGAAACCAATCCCAGTTCTTATTCTGGTAACTTAAAAGACTAGAAGGAAGAAAGTATCTTTTCGATCATCTTTAAACATGGTGAAGAGAAAGGACTCGACCTCAGTGTTTCTCATGCTTTCTGGATAACACGTACAGGCTGGCCGGAATCTTTGGTGGGTTTGTGACGTTCAGGCCACTGGTACACCAAAATTGCACCGCATTTGCCAACCTTGTGTAAGTTCACAATGCTGCATTGTCTTCCCTTCCCTGGGGGGGAAAGGTTAGCTCAAATTGCCATTAGGGAACGTGGTGCAGCCAAAACTATGGGGCAAGGTGAAGCAGGAAGAAACAGGCTTTCAACCTGTTTGCCAAGTGATTTACAACTGTGTGTACTTTAAAATGAGCAGAACACACACTCTTTTATGATATTATGTCTAGGGCAGTTCGTGGCTCTACTGTAAAATGCTCACATCGTATTCAAGTAGTCATGTCACATTTACCTAAGAGGATCTTAGATTAATTTTTACCTTTAACCAACTGCATTTCAGTACACTACACAAATCTTGATTTCTTGATATTTTACTTATACCTCATTCGTTGAGTACAGGTACCTTTTCTTATGATATCCTTGAAACCAGTTTTGAATAAGAAGAATTGCATTACACTTAGAACCTCTAAAACAAAGTGCCGTTGGAAGTCTTCCAATGCGGGGATGGAGGGCTAGACGGACTGAAGGGGGGCATGTTGTATTTTTGGCATCTCGCAGTGCTTTGAGAGGTGGGAAGTTACAGCTTTGAAAGGGTGAATCATATGATCATAGACCTCATGAAATCACCTGGCCAGTCCTCAGGATTAAGGAAACTGAATGTTTAAATTTTCTAAGACACATAATGAATATTTCTCAATCGGAAGCTCTTCAAAGATGGAGCCATCACTGACTGCCTCAGTAGCCTGACATGAGGGTTAAGACAGTTTTCCTGTGTCCAATTGAGACTCCTCTTTTCTTCTAAATGAGAAATGAAAAAATAACTGATTCATCTTCCTGCGGAAGACACATAGCTTGGTAGAGCCAATACCCATCCTTTCCTTTCCTGTCTCTACTATAGAAACTGGGAAAGTTAAATACTCACTTTCCCAGCTTTCTTTGTAGCTGGGAGCAAGGATGTGTAAGCTCAGGCTGGTGTTCAGTGGATGAATTCCTCCTGGGGGTGGCGGCCAGGCCAGGCTCTGGACAAGCTTTTGTATTCCTGACAAAACGTGACCCAGTATGTGTGGCACTGCAGCCTTTCCTTTCTTCCTGCCTTAAATGCAGAAGTGGTACCTGGAGCTGCAGTACCATCTTGGAATCAGGGGGCCGAGGCCAAGGGAATCAGAGACATTGGCTCTCATTTTTGAGCTCTTGAACCACTGCCAGCGACCACTAGCCTCCAAACTTCTAATAAGAAAACTCTACCCCTATTCCTTCAGGCCACTATCCTTTGGTTGTCTATTGTTCGCAGTTGACCTCAGTCCTATCTGAAATGTACCACCTAAAAGATTTCAGATGACTGAAAAGACATAAATCCATTCAGCTTCCCAAGGTAGGCTCTGTTCTTGCACTGCACTCTTTTTTTTTAAATTTTGGAATAGTATGGGGGTACATTTTGTTTACATAAATTGCTTTTGTACCATCACACTGCACTCTTATAAGCTCCTCCTCACCCCAGTCAAATCAGGCCCAGGAAGGCATTGGCTCCTTTGTTGCCTTTCTCCATTCATCCCAGGTCAACTTCCTCTTGGCCCCCCACTCCTAGATCCACTTCATCCTTAAAGGCATGTACTTGCTAGTTGCCTTTCTTACAGATAGCACCCTGCGCCCCAGTGAGACCCTTCTGTGTGGTCACTCTGTCGTTTAGAGTTTTCCCTGGGGTCCCAATTGTAGCCACATGGTCCCATTGTTTCTGTAAATGCATTTGCACTTATTAGACCACATGTCCTGATTTGAGTTTATGGGGGGGAAGGATAATAATAAGATTAATTCCATTCCTCTTAGTTCACTATTAGTTTGAAGGATAGGATCATTAATGCTTCCCATTTTAACTTCCTCACAAAACAGATTGTCAACTTACAGCACAGTTCCTCTGCTTCCACAAGTCCATCTACTGGAATTGCAAAGGAGAGGCAAGTTAAATACATCAAACAAGATGAAGAAGCTGCTTTGATAGCCATAGGTCACCTAGAAAATGCCATGCAGCATTAGTTCTTCCATCATTCCTGGCAATCATGGACCGTCTATAAATAAAAAGGAGTTTCTAATAAAGCAGTGGTTCTGACTCCAGAAGCTTCTTCTTCTTCTTTTTTTCCTTTGTAGAGACAGGGTCTTGCTATGTTTCTCAGGCTAGTTTTGAACTCCTGGACTCCTGGCCTCAAGCAATCCTTCCACCTCAGCCTGCCCAAGTGCTGGGATTACAGATGTGAGCCACCGTGCCCAGCCTCCAGAAGCTTCTTTATAACCACACCTGCATTCATGCAAAAGTTGTTTTTTTTTTTAAATAAGACTCAATTTCTTTTCAGTTAAAATAGCAAACTTATTCCTAGAAATTAAATAGTTACTATAAGTAAAATAAGGTGATAGAATTATCTTTAAGATTCTTTCTAGCTTCAAATTTATGATTAGAATTAACTTTTCCAACTTCTGTTTGATGATAATAACATCTCTCCAAATGATCAAGTGATATCTTAGGGAAGTAAGCAAAACTACTTTCCTTCTCTTCCTCAACAGTTCCTAAAGCCAGTGAGATGAGTCAGAGAAAGGTAGAGGCTCACAACTGGGGAAAAGAAACGCACAGAGGTCCAGAGTGGGAAATCAGAGCCCAAATAGGGGAAGGAGGGGCGGCCCTGCATGGAGGGTCAGAGCCCAGTGAGCAATAGCAACCAAATAACTAAATGCATTAAGAATAATGGAAACTATGTTTCTCATGACCAGAGAAGGGAGGTTCAAAAACAGAACAGGAGAAAACTGGAATGAACCTGTGGGGTTGGATTGGAAGGAGAGAAATCAGGTGATGGTTTTAAATATACAGATAGATACAGAATTAAATACAGATGTAAATGTGTATGCAAACGTGAATCGGCCTACATATTTCCTAACTCTGTCCACTGAGAGTGACTGGGGACCAGTAACACCAGTAATACACCAGTGATACCAGTGCAGTGAGCACACTGGGGCCCAGATCCTGGCTTCTCTGCTGAAAGGAACCAGGGTTCCTTGGAGAAATACGCCAGAACCCAAGAAAATGCTCAAAGCATGATGGGATCGTGTACAAAAGCCAGCTCGAATGGGCTCCTACTAGCCAAATCCAGGATAACTGGAGCGTCGTTATAAATCATTACGTGAACAGTTTAAACAAAGCGAAAATTTTGAAGAAGAATGGGATATTTACATACTTCCAAAGCATTGCCCCTCAACGTACTTATTCATTAGAAAGGGAAAAGGAGTAACTTTGCAGTAGACAAGGCTGGCACTCATTAAAAGGCAACTGAACTGAACACCACCGTAAGGGGACACATTGAAGTCAGGCACCACCTAACAGGTTGTAAAGGGACGAACACAGCCCCACTGCCCAAGATGCGCAGCCTGAATCTCACCATGACGGACTGTCCAGGTGGGGGTATTTTATCAAGTGAGTCTTCTGTATACTTTGGAAGTGTGTTGGACTCATGAAAACCAAAAAAAAAAAAAAAAAAAAAAAGATTGATGACTGTTTCTAACAGACAAGAGCTGTGATAGCTAATGCAATGTGTGATTCCGGAGCATTTTGCTACGAAGCACATCATTGACACAACTGGGGAAATGTGAATAGGCGCTAAGGATTCGAGGGTAAGAATGTATCAATGTTAGTGTCCTGATTTTCATTGCTGTGTCATAGTCCAGTAGCAGAATGTTCCTTGATGGTAGGAAAAATCTACACTAAAGTATTCTGGGTGATGGGACATCAGGTCACCAACTTACCCTCCAACGGTTCAGAAAAGTTCTTTGTACTATAGCTCCTACGTTTCTGTGAATCTGTGATTACGCTGAAAGTTAAAAATGAAGCATAGTTTATAATGAGTCTAAAACCTAACCCAATAAATCTTAAAAGCAAAATCAACAGTTTCCCATTATCGACAAGCGGACAGTAACCTGTTTGTTGTAGAGTTTGTACAAGCATAAACTCAGCTTTATTACTGGATACAAGTATACACTTAGCTTACTTGACAGGCACTTACAAGACACCTAATTAATGCAAGGCAAAGTGCTAAAAGGGTTTTTTTTTTAAACGAGTCTTATTTTTAAATGAGTCTTATATGACTGTGTCTGCAAAGAGCTTGCAACCCGGTTCCATATGTATGCCCCTGACACAATCCTTCTGTTTGATTCTAATGGACAAGCACTTATTTAAACGTTTTCCTAAAACAACTAACTGCAGGAAAGAAAGGAAATTGAACTGAAGGTCCAGAGTTGGTTTAATAGCTCAAAGAGCAGACACATTCATAGCAAATCGTAGCTTCCTAGAGCCTGACTCTTGTAGCCTACATTTGTATGTGCATGACATATCTTACATCTTTTTAATATCGACCACATTCATACTTGATAAAATCTCTCTGTTGACTCTCATCTTTTACCTTTACCGTGAAATGATGATACATACGTTGGACTTAGACTCGCCAAATGAGGAATTGTTTATTTTTGAAAGCAATGAACACTTCAAAAGGTCCAGTTGCCCAGTGGCTGTTGTTAAACCAGGTGGATTTCACTTCAAAGAGGAACATGGGCTTCCTCAAATAACCTCTTGCTATTCAGCAACTTGGCAGTGCGTGTCCATTGCTTATTCAACTGAGCTTCTTTTATTATTATTATTTCAAAATATTAAGGGGGGTACAAATGTTTTAGGTTCCATGGATCATTTTTGTAATGCTTGAGTCCTGGCTATAGGTGTGCCCACCACCCAAATAGTGTTCATAGCATCCCTTAAGTTGGGTACATCCCCACTCACCTCAGTTGCTCTCCACTGAGTTTTACTTCCCTCATTCAACTGAGCTTTTGTTCCTACTTGTGAAAGCCAAGTCCAGGTGCCAGTACCTCCCAAATCAAAAATTTCTAAAATTCCCCAATGTAAATTTTTGCTCCCATCAAATAGATTAGGAATAGTAATATAATTCTTATTAACATTAAATTAGTGTGCATAAAACAGAAAAACTTGAGGTTTTCAGCTTAAATGGACAGGGAGGGGTCATTTTCCACTTCTGAGTTTGGATTTCAAATAGACTTGTGTAACTTAGTTATAGTTACTAATCAGATCTCAGGGCACAGTCCCTTCATGAGATTGGCTAAATCAAGTCTTTCTTTCATTTTGGTAAAACCACATTCTTATTTTTGTGTTTATTTTGTACTCTATGTCAGTGATCATGGGTTCTTTAACTTCATTTATTTGTTTAACAAATGTCTCTAAGGGAGAACTGCCTGTCAGGCATTAAACTAGTCACTGAGATCTATCAGTTAATAAGGTCACTATGGTTCCTGCCCTCCTAGGGTTTCACTCTGTCCTGTGTATGTATAATAACCCTGACACTGAACTGCAAAGCTATATGCAAATATGGAGAAACTTCAGAGTTTATCCATAGTCAGGGGTCCTAGCAAAACAAATTACTGCATGAAATGGTGAAAACTTTATTGGAGATCATTGAGGTTAGGACTGATAAACACTTGCCCTGGTTGAGTTACAACCACCTTTTCTAGAAAAATACAGTCGACAACCTTGAGAGCTTTTGAAATTCTGAGGGTTTTTTTGGTTGATATTTAATCTACAAAGTAACTAAAAATCTTACCTGTGTTTCATACATAATGATGACCCTGTTGACCAATTACTTGGTTTGTTTTCTCTAGAAGTTGGGATGGATTTTTCCCATTCCATCCACATTCTCCCATCTGGTTTCTTTGATGCTGAATAGAAATGTCCACCAGACACTTGATTCAGAATTCAGGTGAGACTGAGGTTAGAAACCACAGGGGAAAAAGGCAAGCTAATTACCTGGTCCATGTGGACCTTGGTTTTATGTGCATATGTATAAACTAATATAATCAGGAGGGAACAAACCACATCAGTATCCTGGAAGGCAGCAAGGATAAAGAAAAGAATCTGGGATTTGACATCACACTGGTCACTTATATGTGATCTTGGGCAAGTTACTCAAACTCTGTGAATCGTATCTTTGAAATGTGGGTAGCACTATCTATCACATAGTATTACTGTGAGAATTAAATAATTTTAATTAGTGCTGCAGGTTAGTTTATAAAGAGCCTTAGCATACACAGAAATACCTTGAGATGACTTCTGTGTATCAATCTACCTAGAGTGGGTGTGTCTGATTAATTCCATTCTCTTACATGTTCACACAGTTAATAATGGTGAATCAGCTGTTGCATTAGTTAGGATGGGCTACGTTATACTGCAGTAACAAACAGCCCCTAAATATCAGTGGCTTTCAAAGAAACAAAAATGATATACTATTAGTATTTTTGTTTTTATTTAAGCCAAGACCATGATGGGCCCACATGATTCTTCAGGGAAGCTCTGCTACTTAGGATGGCTCAGCAAAACATCTCTTTATCAAAATAGGCTTCTGTGATGCTGAGGCAGAAGAAAAGTTTGCACAACCAAGCACTGCTGATTAGATGCTTTGACTCTGATATGAAATATCATTTCCACTCACATTCCATTGGTCAAAGTCAAGCATATGGCCAGGCCTAATCTCAGGGAGCTAAAGCAATGCAGTCCCTTGTGTTTCCAAGAAAAGAACTAAAAATATCAGCAAGCAGCACTGATGGCTCCCAGTCTGCCATGGTGGGTAATCTCTAATCAAGGTATGTGAAAGGCTAAGAGTTATTAGAATTCTAGAATTTGAAAACTATATAAAAAACTTTAGTGGTCACTCCGGTGATTTCTGAAAAATAATACTCTGTTTTAAAATAACAAGACTATTTGTTTACTTACATGTTACAATTCACATGCTTTCTACTCCCTGTTTTTCATCTTTTCTGTACTTTTGTGACTCAGAAAAGTGGCAGTGAATTGCACTGAATACACAGTAAGTGCTTACAACTCATTTGTGGATTGATTAACACCATCAGAAAGAACCCACATTTGCAAAGGCAACAGAATGATATATTGTGTTTCATGCCCAAAGTCACAAGACAGTGACAGAGCCAGAAGGAGACTTTCATGCTTCTTGCCATGAGCCACAAGAGTACTTTTATTACTTCCTTGAGAAAAGTTGGCCCCAGAAGAGTTATTCATTTGTTGGCAGTTTCCAAAGGTGATTATCGCTTTTAGCCTTGGACTGTACTCGTGCACAGAGTGCTAGGAGCAATAATGTCGCAAAACAATGTCAGACACAACTAAAGAAAATATCCCGACTGCAGGTCACTCTGCAGTGTCTGCCCAAAGAAAGAAAGTACAAAGCTGCGACTCATCTTTCAAAACTCAGCTCCCGGCCGGGTGCGGTGGCTCACGCCTATAATCCTAGCACTCTGGGAGGCTGAGGCAGGCAGATCGTTTGAGCTCAGGAGTTCGAGACCAGCCTGAGCAAGAGCGAGACCCCATCACTACCAAAAATAGAAAGAAATTAATTGGACAGCTAAAAATATATAGAAAAAATTAGCTGGGCATGGTGGTGCATGCCTGTAGTCCCAGCTACTGGGGAGGCTGAGGCAGGAGGATCGCTTGAGCCCAGGAGTCTGAGGTTGCTGTGAGCTAGGCTGACGCCACGGCTCTCACTCTACCCAGGGCAACAAAGTGAGACTCTGTCTCAAAAAAAAAAAAAAAAAACCTCAGCTCCCATGTTACCTCCTCTGTAAAGACATTGCTAATTCCCAAACAGAATTGGTAGTTTGTATGGCTTTGTCTATCTTCTTATGCTACATAGTCAAATTTACACTAATAGTGTGTCTACCTCCTTTACTGGATTCTGACCTCCCTGAATCTGCTATGATTAAGACTTCCTACTTCTAGCACCTGAGAGAATTCTTACAAAACACGACAAAACAAATCTTTGCTGAATTGCATAGAAGATCTGCATTCACTTGAAAACCCCAAATTGTAGTACTTGCCTCAGCCCCTCGCTGTGTGTTAAAATTACAAACGAACATCTATACGCAAAGCAGGAAGATGGGACAGCCTGTTCTTGTATTCTCAGCCCAATGCACACACCATGCCGAAAGAGAGAATTTAATTCCATTTTGGAGCCGAGGCCTCGGGTCCAATTTAATTTGATCCCCAAATGACCAAGCTGATTAATTGTCAGGTCTAGCCTTTCTTCACCGTAAACCCCGATCCCTCGTAATTTGCCATGAAATTAGTGGGAGTTGGCTGTTTCAGGCATGAATAGCGTAGGTCTCGTTCAAATCTCCCCGGGCCTTAGTTAGGCAAGGTGGGGATGGGCGGGCTGCCCCGAAGAGGAGCAGGTGTAATGAGGATTAGGTCACGTGGTGGGAAGAGGGCTCGGTGGGCAGGCAGCCGGTGAAATCCCAGGTGTGTGTGAGTTGGCAGCCGTACAAAGACAGGAGAGCTGCAAACAGCTCAAAGTCCCTGGGCTGTGCAGCTGCTTGTTTGGCGCTTGCTTAGGCCCCACCTGTCGTGTTGGCGGGCACGACCCACTCCCAGGAGCAAGGAAACGTGAAAGGCCTCCGGTAAGCACAGCCCCGCCCTTCCAGACAGAGGGCTGGAGGAAGCCAGCGAGCGGGGACTGCTGGCGCACTTTGTCCCTCCCAGCGCCGAAGACCGGGCAGGCCTGGCTTTTCTTTTTCACAACACTGCCCCTGGAGGACCGAGAGAAAGATACATACTATCTTTTCATGCACAGGCCTGTTGCTAAGTACACCTAGAAAGCAAGCGGAAAAACCCCCGGGCTGGAGAGTACGTCAACAGGCAGAAATACTCAGGGGGCGAGAAAAGAAAAAAGAACCAGCCTCCAGGCCGAGAGACAAAAATAAATGATGATCCCTTCTCCCGGGCAGCGGGGAGCTTGTGTAAACAAACTCATCCTAACAAGCCCTTCTTAATCTGTTTGTGTCCGACTGCTAATCGCTTCTGTGGTTTCTGAGGGCAGAACACAGTCTCGGTGCGGAGGCTCGTGTTTCAGATTTAGTGACTGTGAATTACGGACCTTCTCTTGATCTCCAAGGACAAAAGGGAACTGCCGGCCACAAATCCGAACGACTGTGGTTCACGCAGGTGAAACAGCAATCTCCTTCACGTGTACAGGATGCGAGATCCCTTCTCGCCAGCCTCCAGAAAAATCATGAAGCAGGTTAAGGCCATGCTTGACTACTTCCTGCTCTAATTTCACTTCTCCCATTTCTGCGCTTAGGTACAAATAGTTAGAACCTGCTAGTTTGCTTACACATGACATCAGTATGTCCGTTCTTTTTTTTTTTTTTTTTTTTTGAGACAGAGTCTCACTGTGTTGCCCTGGCTAGAGTGCAGTGGCGTCAGCCTAGCTCACAGCAACCTCAGACTCCTGGGCTCAAGCGATCCTCCTGCCTCAGCCTCCTGAGTAGCTGGGACCACAGGCATGCGCCACCATGCCCGGCTAGTGTTTTCTATATGTTTTTAGCTGTCCAATTAATTTCTTTGTATTTTTGGTAGAGACGGGGTCTTGCTCTTGCTCAGGCTGGTCTCGAACTCCTGAGCTCAAACAATCCGCCCGCCTCGGCCTCCCAGAGTGCTAGGATTACAGGCGTGAGCCAC
>CAUYSK010025318.1:0-51776 GCA_963575035.1 Avahi laniger | reverse complement strand
CTAACCAGCGGTCCCACCAGCAGTAAGCCTTTGGTTTTAAATCCACAAACCTTGTGTCTCCCAGTAGCTTTAAAGCAGAGAAAATTATTTAAATTCTTTATATTAATAAGGAATATATAACAAATATATCAATTTTTTTTGTTTTTTTAAACCAACATTTCAGTGGAAAAATAACAGTTAATTGCAAATTTAGTAAAATCACAAAGTCAAAGTACTTCTTTTTAATTAGCTTTTTCTATAGACCAGTTCCTCAGACATTGTGACTTGAGTTTTCATAAATATCTTAAAAGTTTTCACTAAAATTTATTAAAATTTACCTTGAGTGTCAGCTCCAGCCTTGTTTCTTTTAACATGAACCCAGAAGCCCAAAGAAACATTCAGTTTGCTTAAAATGAAAGATTCCCAAGGAACATAGAAAGGGATACCCAATTCCTTACCTGTTTTGAGGTTCTTATCTCACCATCCAGCAGGCTGACAAAGCTACTCCTGCCTTTTCTCTCTTCTACCTCCAGCCCCAAATCCTTCCATGTTTCAGATGCAGAGCAGGTGAGCAATCTCTTCTATTGCCCTGAAAGCCTAGTAGACCATGCCCTGCGGGTCTCACTATCTTCAAAGCAACTTGTCTTAATATTTTTTTTAAAGGAAGACAGGTACCTCCCAAGAGGAATTCTGCTGCAAGCTGTTAAAGTAATTTTTAAACCCACTATACATCATCATTATCATTATAATTTTATGAAGACTGTCGGGAGCATCCCAACACTGCTATAATTGGACATGCTATAAATTATTCAGAGATGTTGGTATCAATTTAATGATAATATCTAATTCATTGGTAAATATATGTTATTCTCAATAACTGCAGATTATGTTAAGAGTAATAAATCCATTAAGTGATGAGGCCTCATTTTGGCAGTGATATTGCATTACTTGCCTCTTTTTGTATATAATTATCTATCCATTTGTTTTCTGATTTAAAAAGCTTAGTAGATATATTCTACCTTGTAAGGAAAGAGCAAGGAAGAAACCCATTGCATTCTATTCTTGAGTGATGTTTAGATATTCTTAGTTTTGTAGTTTAAATTGTAAAAAACTTCAAATAGTAGATTGTATGGCAAAGGCGTGGAAGCCGTTTTCATTCTCCCCTGGTGCAAACTGAGTGGCCTTCACTGACTGTGCGAGTGCATGCCAGCACTCATTCCCAAGAGACAGTCGACGTCAGGTTCCAGAACGCCCTCACTGTAAACAGCCTCACAACACAGACAGTAGGGTATAGTTTTGCTTTGGTTGGTTGACTCACTTTTTATTTTCCTCTGGGGATGGGCTCTCCAGCATCCACCTTCCTTACTCCTTGTGAACTGCTCTCGCCGTCTGCATTCCTGAAGTTCACACCTAAGCAGAAAAAGAAACATGAGCTATTGACACAGAAACAATTGACTAACGTTGCCATCTATCAAAGAATCACTTAATAAATGAGTTTAAGACTGTCTATTCAGGTTATGTATGAAAAGGCCTTTCTTTCCATAAAAGTAGCAGATATGAGATTTATTCAGTCCATATCCAAATGAAATTACCATTTCCTCATATGCATTTTAACATTGTTTTTATTCAGTCATTTGTATTAATGTAAACAAATCTGAATCACACAGGTAGTCTTAAAAGAGAAGGAAACACAACAACAAGATACCACTACACACCTGTCAGAATGGCCAAAACCCAAATACTGACAACACCAAATGCTAGTGAGGTTGTGGAGCAGCAGGTACTCTCGTCCACTGCTAGGGGGAATGCACAATGGTACGGCCACTTTGGAAGCCAGTGTGGCAGTTTCTTACAAACTAAAGATACCCTTGTCATGTGATCCAGCACTCACCCTTCTTGGTATTTATTCAAAGGAGTTAAAAGTTTATGCCCACACAAAAACCAGCACACAGATGTTTGTAGCAGTTTTACACATAATTGCCAAAGCTTGGAAGCAACCAGGATGTCCTTCAGTAGGTGAGTGGATAAATAAACTGTGGTACATCCAGAAAATAAAATATTGAGCACTAAAAAGAAATGAGATATCAAGTCATGAAAAGACATAGAGGAAGCTTAAATTCATATTACTGAGAGAAAGAAGCCAATCTGAACAAGTTACATACTATATGATTCCGACTATTTGACATTCTGGAAAAGGCAAAATCATAAAAGCAGTGCAAAGATCAGTGGTTGTCAGGGGAGGGATGACTAGGCAGAGAACAGAGGATTTTTAGAGCTATGAAACTATTCTGTGTGATACTATAATGGAAGATACATGCCAATATACATTTGTCAGGACCCATAGAGTGAACAGCACCAAGAGTGAACCCTGTTGTGACTTTGGACCATTGAACTCTATGGACTTTGAGTGATAACAACGTGTCGATCAATGTAGGTTCATCCACTGTAACAAATGTAGCACCAGCGTGCAGAGTATGGGTGGAGCGGGAGGCTCTGCCTGGGAGAGGGGGGAGAAAGTACATGGGAATTCTATGCTTTCTGCTCAATTTTGCTCTGAACCTAAAAACTCTGTTAAAAATAAAACTACTCTCAAAAATAAGGTCTATTGAAAAATAGTAAAAAAAAAAGAGAGAGAAAGAAGGAAACTAAAGTGTGACAACCAACTGTACCATTCTTCCATTCATCTGATGTTTATTCGCTTACTCCCTGTGACAGACAGTCTTCGAATGCAGTTCATTTTATCATTATATCTAATATAAATTTAGATGTAAATTAGCCGGCATTTTATTGACTTTGTTTTAATAATATTAAGCCTAGAATCTGTCAAGATTTGACTTCTAAAGAATTCTACACGAAGATGATTAAGGAAGGAAGGCGAGAGGGTAAATGGACCTGCGGTGACTACGTGTCAGCAAAAGCCTGGGCTCAGCCTGCTAGAGGTGGGGCGACTTATGTGGGGGGTAAATTGGAACCGGATCACTCGCCATTGAGCAGGAGAGGAAATAAAGGTGCCATTTCAGAGAAGGCAGTTTCCCCTGATAGTTTTTCAAAAAGTTATACTTTATTAAACATAGGTTTCTTTGGAAGCTTTTTAAAAGGGATTAAGGTTGAGTACAGGAAGAAACCAGATGGTTGGGTTACAAGGAGAAGCTGGAGGGAGGAGGCTCCAGGAGCACAGCAAAGCAGAGGAAAGTGTAGCGGCAGCGTGGGACCATCCACAGCCGCCCAGGAGTACGGGCCGGAAGCCACTGCAGGCTTCCCTGAGGTCCCGTGGGGAGAGGGGAGGCAGCAGGAGGAGGAAGAACCACCCCCCTGGCCATCCCATCTCACAAACGTGCATATCTAAACATTAACTCTGACTGATGTTTGGCTTCAGAAAACTGAAGTGGGAGTCTCACAATCTTAGATAAAATTCAACCCCCAAACCCAAAGTTTTTAATACACAGATGACCTGGTGACTCCAAATAAGAGCAAGAGAAAAGAAGTTATTGTCTTATTTGTGTTTCTCTAAATAGATTAAAATAGAACTTAAGATCTCATTATAAATTTGGGTATATGTCATTAATTAGGGCCATAACAAAAACATGTGTTCTCTTTATAGCATTAAGAATTCATGTTGCATTCATTTTGAATTTGTTTTCCCTTTTAATGTTTTGGAATAATATTTTAATAGCTTAAAAGTCATATGAATGGGAAATGTATTATCATAAATTTGGAGTCTTAATTATAATAGCCAGTATATCTAAAATATATACATATAAATAAAATAGATTTATGATATATCTGCTTTTAACATATAACCGATGGATTCACTGTAAGAGTGGATTTATTATCTCTTTTTTAATGGCTTTGTCATTATTCCAAAAATTAAACCCAGAGAATTTTGAAGTAAATCACACACATGCAGATACACACACAGAGAGAAAATGATGGTCGTAGTTTAACCTTTTTGTACAAGTGGAATATCCCTTCTGAAGTGTGTGATAAAGTAGATGTGGTCATAATCCGAGTGTATGTATACGACACATATATACAGTGATACAAACTTCATTTCTCTCGGGCCAGTGCCAGGCAAGCTCTCAGTAAAACCGTAAGTTAGGAAACTTGTTATTTGATCCTTTTTCTCTTTTTTAAGTTAATCCAGTAGTCCCTTGAGCCCCCTTCCTCAGGAGCTCTCACTGCCCGCAGGCTGTGCGGACCTGACCTGCTCAACAACACTGTCCCTCTAAGCCCTTCCTTCTCTCCTCCCTGGTCCTGTTCTCTCAGGAGGTGTGGCACATGGAACACTACATTCATGCTTTCCAATAGAGACTCATGCCCATAAGTCCCTAAGTTCTGGGAGGACAAGCTTTGTCTGCTTTCATTTGCTGATGAATGAAAATAATTCTACAGGCTTGTTCTGAGTTATCAGTGGTCTGCCCTGTAGGAATGAAGCGTGCCTTTGTTTTGTTTGCCAGCCGGTGTAGGAAGAGCCTCTGGGCTGAGCCCTCTGGATACATTCTTGGCTGTTCACAAAAGGATTTTTTTTTTCTTTAAAGAGAGATATTATTCAATTTTGAAAAACACTGTTTCGGCAAATCTGAGAAACGCTAATATATTTATTAGGCCTCCCTGTAACTTCAACAAATATTTAGTGAACATTTATTACGTGTCTGGCATTGCAGTCAGGATAGGAATAGGGATATGTCAGTGATCAAAACAAAGAGACCTGCTCCCCCAGAACACATGAGTTCTAACAGAAGGCAGACGATGACGATAAACATGATGAACAAGTTAAAACGTGACAAGTGCTATGAAAATTTCTCTAACATTTGAAGGCAAATGAGAATGCTGGCTTGGGAAGTGGGTGTGGTTCAGATTGCAGTTTTAAACAATGTGGGTAGAGTCACCTCTTAGAGAAAGTGGCACTTGAGCACCACTGAAAAAGCTGAGGAGTTTAGCCATGCACCCCAGCAAATCTGTGGAATGAATGAGTTTTCCGTAACAAGAAAATTAGGTAGAGAAGGTGCCAGTCCTTCCATCCTTGGGGAACACTGACGTATGAAAAAAGAGAAAGAGGAGGATATTACCTAGTGAATTCTGTTATCTTTCCATATAAATGCAGAAGTTTTCCGACACAGCTTTGCTAATGAAAGCGCCGTGAAATAGTCTGTATGTTAACTCGCCACTTTATTTTGTTTCCAGTTTAAATTTTTAAATTGCTGCCAAAATCAAAAGGTCTGCAAGAAGAAGACGTATCTGGAAATACACTGCAAAAAATTATTTTGCATTTACTTATAAAAGATTAAAATTTTCTTAGGGCAAAAAGAACATGAAAATTTAATGTGGTTTTATTGTTGTTGTTGTTGTGATTGAGCAAATACCTAAGTTAAGTATGACATGCCTTGGCCAAGCATGTCCTGTCTCTCATGTGAGCCACATTCTTGTTTTCCCAGGTCTCCTGAGATAAAACTCCTTCTGTCAGTTCTTCCAGTTTCTCACTTAGCTTCTGGTTCCTTTGAAATGTTTGGAGCATTTCCTTATTAAGCATAATTTTAATATTTTGTACATCAATCCTGTAGCTCCTTAAGACAGTGGTTAAATTTAATAAGTCTAAGGAATGAGGATAATTCTAATGCCTTTTGCTCCTTCATCAGCTTCCTGCCGTGAGTGTGTGGCATATTTTTATAGAGAGAAATGTCTGAGACACCCATTAGGAAGTTAAAATCACCTTTCCAAAATTCTGCAGCTTGAAAGAAATATGTTTGAATTTTTATTGGTAGGATAGTAAAGCAAGTACAGACAATAAAAGTAAGGAGAAGACTTATTTGTTTTCTTTTCTCTTTTTCTGTCCGAATTTAGGTCAGTGCAGTTAATTATAGCAGATACTTCATATGAAAAACATGTTTTGGGTGGTGAAACCGTACACTGTAAGGCAAAAGTTGTGTCCTTTGCTCTTTCAGATAAGGAGACAAGGAGGCATTCAGCTCCTGGTGGACCTGTTGGATCATCGGATGACCGAAGTCCACCGTAGTGCCTGTGGAGCTCTGAGAAACCTGGTGTATGGGAAGGCCAATGACGATAACAAAATCGCTCTGAAAAACTGCGGTGGCATCCCGGCGCTGGTGAGGTTACTCCGCAAGACCACTGACCTGGAGATCCGGGAGCTGGTCACAGGTTAGAATCCCGATTGAATTATTACATTTTATCTCAAGATACATTTTCCATTATCCAGCATGGTAACAAATATGCTAACCAAATATTATGGTCTGGGGCTTCTCAGTGTGCTAATAACAGTTCTAATATGAGTATTCAAATGAGTAAATAAGTGAATAAAATGGTATGAAATATACCACACATGGATAGATCATATTAAATAATTAGAATCCAATAAATGTAACCCTCACTGAAATTCTATGATTTTAGAAGTAGTTGAGCATTTTAAAGTACCCATGGGCCATCATGATAACAGCATTAATAATAATTGCTGGAAGGACGGGCATGTGAGTTATTGGTAATAAGGTATATGTTTTGGTTTGTAGTGTGGTTAACAAAAGAGAGCTTATCATACTGAGCAGTTAATTCCCTGAATAAAATATTTATGCTTACTAAAAGTCCCAGGGTAATATAATTACTTATTATAGAATGTTTCAAAAGTGAACATGAGAGAAAGTCTTTCCATGATCACAGAACTTTTGTATTTTGTAAAATAGAGATAATTATAGTGCCCACCTCATAGATTTATGAGGGTTTAATGAATGAGACCATGTTAAGCATTTGGCACATACTTTCTTGGAATACACTTGGACACAGTAAACATGAGCTGTCATTGCTTGTGTTTGTGCAGCTTTCCTTGTTGGAGTGCTGTCGACATAGGTGGCCTCAAGATGGGATTCCAGTGACTCTAGTGCTTACTCTTCTCAATTTCACTCACTGCTGTGCTAGGGGATATTTGATGTTTGGTTCATCAAAGTACCCCTATAAGCAAGTATTTGGCAAACGGATTGCAAAGCTGCCTTTGCAAAAAGATCTTTTAATCATCCATGATTATCCAAGATGAAAAGACGACTGCTGTTCTGTCTCACTCTAAAATTTCCTTGCAGCTATGCTGATGAAGTGTATGTGAATGTGTTTATTGAAGATGATACATGGCACAAGCTAGAGAGCCATAAATATTTGTTCAGTCCTGGGTCAGGACTTCCAATTTCAGTATATTTTCTTAAATTCATGCCCTTTAAGATTATTATCACATTTCTTTCTCACGCTCAGCTAAATTAGAACTAGACCGAAATTATTTTTTTCCCTTTTCTTTTTTCTTCCTGTATGTGGAGAACTGTCTTTATGGAAAAAAATAATTGTTAAGTGTTATCATGTTATTTAAGTAATATTTAACACCAAACTAACAGGTGATATGGGCCAGGGAAGTTAAAATTATTAGTATCCACATATGATGTCTAGGATAGTTTTGGGGTGAGTTACATAACTGAAAATATTTCCTGCTGTTATGGTTATGAACACCTGTGCTTATTTCTGTGGGTTGTGTTTAAGTTGGACATGCCTGCAAGAAAAAGGGCTCAATGCCTGTGATGAAAGCATGATGCTTCTGTACAGTAAGATGTTGCCAACTGATGCATGAAGCCCCCAGAACTGAGGGCCAGCAGAGCACCTTCTGTATGCATTCATTTCATGATTTGAAAAGAATTAGATTTTACTGAAATTTGAATTTGTTCAAACTCAAAACCCTTGTCTAGAAACACCCTCTGTGGTACCTTATCTCATTGCCAAAGAAACTTGGCCACACGCAAAAGGTTGAGATGAGCAATGGCTTAAAACAGAAAGGAAATACAGTGTCCCTGTCACATGATATCATCTGTAGCAACATGCCCTGTGCTCTTGCTGCTATTTGAAGCGTCTGTAAAGGAACTGACCGCCAGCTACTTCGTTGCCTTCAGCACTGCTTCTGGGTTTCACTCATGGCATGCTCCTGGGCAGCATCAAAACTTCCTGTGTGAGCCCCATTTGGAAACATCAAAGACAAATAACCTCTTGTTTCTTTCCTTGGTGAAACTTGGGCTGTAGAAAGGATGCAAGTCCCTGATATACAGAGAGGACATACCTCCTGTTCCACTTCTTTGGAGAAGAACGAGGTTTGGACTCACTGCGATGTCATGACCCTGTGTGTTTCATCAGTGTGTGCTGGGATTAAAGCTCTCTCTCCGTCTCCTCCTAAAAGACATGCTGTCTTCTGCAGTGGTAGCTGAATCGATTAAGAGGGACAGTGGTTGCTACTTCAGTTGATGTTTTCTGCCTTTCTAGAGACAGGGTCATTCAGTGCTTGGTTGAACTTCAGGCATGCGTGTCACGTTTCTCAAAGAAAAGCATGTCAAAACATTTTTACAAAAGCTAAAGTTCATGGTTTCTAGAGCTGCTGTCATGGATACTTTTGAAAACTTGCAAGTCCCTTGGCCAAGCTTCCACTCTAGAGAAGGAAAGAGGAAGAGAGCATTGAAGAGAACATTCCAGTGTGGAAGAAACTGCTTACTGTGAGCCAGTCTGTAGTGACAAAGCCCTCTAAGTTTCCACACTGGCAGAAATCTAAGGGCCCCTGGAAACCTGCTGGGCTCAGCTGACTTCTGTGTAGACATCGCATCAATGATGCAGATCTAGCCAAAGCTGACTCCACTGCCTGAAGCAAAAGTAAAATGAGGCAAAATGAATTGACCTCAGAGAGCCCTAGAGAGTCATTTCCATCTTCAGCACCAACGCAGTCATCTGCCAAAGTGGGCTACAAAAGCTCAAATTCTATTGGCTCCTGCAGAATCTTGGAAATCCATTGTTTTAGTATAGCTAATCCAGTTTCACCTCAAGGTCATCAAACCCTCCATTTCTCTTGTCTTTTATTCTTCTTCCACTCTTCCTCCTTTGAGACTCTTGGCTCTTTCCAAATCTGATGAACTCTTTAGCATAGTAAGCCTTCCTGTGTGAGCCCGACCACATCATTCCTTAGTCATTCATTCTCAGATACTTCTGAATTTCTACAGGCATCAGGTGCGGGGCTGCGCCTCGCATGCCCTCGGCTACCACACCGGCGCAGCCGCGCTGATGCCCACACCAACACCCACTGCCCTGGCAGGCTGTGTTCTGAATGGTCAGCACCCATGCAGTGCTGGCTGCTAAATATTTAAAGAGACTTCCCTGACCAACATGTCCACATTTTAGAAACTTACTGCATGAGCAGCAAGGGAGTGGACAGCTCTCAGAGCTGGAGTAGGGTGTAGCAGGAAAAGGCTCACTTCGCTTCTGTTGTCACAAGGAGCCGCCATGAATCATTCTGGAATTGGGTTAGATATCCATGCATGAATTAAACAAAACAATGATTTAAGTGTAGCAACTATGCCTTTTAACTCCTTTGCACTTCTCTGGAGGACCTAATCCAGAGCTCAGCGAGGAACGAGGACTCACTGCATTACAGGATCCGGCTGCTATGGGGGAGCTTTTCCTCATGCATTCTCTTTCCTGCCCATTATCTCAAGCATGTGAATAAATGTCTGGTAAACAAAAAATTACAGGTGGAGGGAAGATGAGGTCCCCCTTTGAATTCCTTTCTAGATATTTATAAACTAGGACATGTTGTGAACAAATATTCAGAAGAACAATTTTAATGATTTTTAAAAAATAAAACCTAGTTTGTAGACTAGATTCTAGATTAGATCTAGCTGTATGTCCAAAAGGACCCACGGTATGTAGAGTATGAAATTATAAATGGTAGAAGACTAAAAGGAAGGAACAATCTTGCAGAGCTTTACATTATTTATTGAATATTGCTTGGAAAACTGTTTGAACAATAATAAAATGTTAAAATTTAGATATTTACATACATTTACATTCAACACACAAACACGCATGCTGAAAAAAAAACAGCTGCCTGTTTACACTGCGGTATCTATTAACAGCAGAATATATTTTGCTGCCTGTTAGGCCTGGCAATAAATAATTGTCTTCCTATGCAATAATTACTATGAGGCGATGATCAGAATTTTATTTAAATCCACTTGAAGCTATTCTATGCTAGCCATTACTTGAAATGCTCCTAAGCAAATGAACTTTGATTAGAAATGCTACATGTCCTTTGGGCTTGACTAATACAATTTTTTCTCTCTAAATATGGAAATAATCGACCTAAATTTTAAAATGCCCAACTAAAGATTTCAGAATGCTTTACAAGTCATAATAAAACAGTTTTTATGAAACCATAAAACTTACAATAAATAAGTTTTATTTTGGTTGAAAACAAGTATCCTTGGGAGCACTACTCTCTCCAAGAGCAGAGTGTATTCTTCTATCTCATGCTTCACAGACTGGAAGGGTCGTTTCTTTGAATAAATGAGACAGGCCACTGACTCACCCTTGTCTGTGATTTCCATAGTTACCAATCCCCTCTTTTCTCCATAATCTCCTTCCCTCCCAGAATCTTCTGTCTTGGGACAGATTTGGATGTTGCTTTCTAGACCTGCTGCAACAATCCTGGGAAATCAGAACTTCTGTCTCTGAGACCTTATGCCCTCTTCTCTCTTGGTTTACTCTCTTAGCAGTTCCTAGAAAGGGATACCTGGGAAATTAAATTCTGAAAAAGTCCATCTTGAACCATCACACATGATTGATATTTACTAGATATGGAATTCTGGATAGAAAATTATTTTTCTTGGACATATTTTCTATAATTTAATTTTACCCTTGACACTATAAAATTCTCTGATGATATATCATGGTATGTGCCTTTTTTAAAAAGTTTATCGATATTGAACATTTTCAATTTAAAGAAAAGTCATGACCTTCTTCAGTGCCAGAAAATTGTCTTTTTTAAAAAAAATAAATAATTCCCATGCTTCCATTTTCTTTGTCCTTTCTTTCTTGAATTAGTCAGATTTTGAACCTCTTGGATTATTACTCTCATATTTTCTTATATATTAATAATTTGGAGCTCTTTTCCCTTTTATCATATATTCTGAAAGATTTTTCCAATATCCAGCATCATACATTTATTTTCCCCAGTCTATCTGGAAGACTTTATGGGGTTTTTTGTTTTGTTTTGTTTTGTTTTTTGCAGAGGTCCCAAGGGGATATCATCTTTTTTTTTAATTGTAAGAATTTTCTTTTATGGTTTTTAATTGCCTCTATGTTTTATGAATATAATCTATTCTTGAATTTCTCTAAAGATATTATTTAGAACTAAGGTTTGTTTTTTTTTCTTTAGCGTGGATTATCTCAATTTTTTCTGTTGTCAGTTTTTTTATTTTCTTTTTTTAAAGGTAGCCTTTCTCATTGGTTTTGTGGGCTTGCTTTAAATATGTGGTGGTGCTCACTCTTTTCCGCATTTTTAACCTGGAATAAATACCGCGTTTGTCTTAGCTCTGTGCACATTAGTGAACCATGTTGACTGTAAGCTTTACTCAGGGTGAACAGGTAAGAGTGGGCTGTTGTCGTGAGGAGCCCTTTAAGGATCTTAATGAGGAAGACTTTTCTCTACAGCTCAGATGTCCATGGTAGCTTTTCAGTTCTCCCCAGTGCAGTCTCTTTGGAGATTCTTCTGACCCATTTGTTTTGTTTATTTGTATGCCCTGGAGACAGGGGACAGGACTTTCCCAGTGCTGGGTGTTCTCTCCACCTAGATTGGAATGGAGAATGAGAGGGTGGGTGACTGTTGCCTTTCAGTCATTCACCCCTTTGGAGCCTCCCTCTTCACATCTACACCCTGCCTGTCTGCCTTCTCTGAGTGTGAATCTTTCCTAGAGCTCCACCAGGCCAAGATCCGTGAGAGAGAGTCCCCTCTGCCTGCCCCCTGGGCTGTGCTGGCTTCCCCTTCAGCTCCACCTGCCAACTCACTTCCGTTTTGCATCTTGCAGAAATGCGATGAAATTTCTCATCTGATGAATTACTCTGTCTGTTCTCTTCTTAATTCCATTATGTTCCTAATAAATAACATCTTCTACCCTGCATGGGTTCTGAACAGTTTGATAAGTAAAACAAAGTGTAAATATTACTAAATATTATCTGTTGCTGATAGAAGCTGGGTTAGAGGCATTACTTTAGGTCTGTCAGACAAGTGAGCTTGCTAATTCAAGAGACGTCTGGGGCATAACGTTAATTAAACACCCTGCGTGGAAGGGGACATTGGAACGGAGAGACATTTGTCCCATTAACATCCCCCAGCCTGTTTTCCTCTTACTGTCTTTGTTAGAATCACCCGGAGGTATGGCTCTGCTCCTCAAGGCAGGAGCTAAGCAGTTTGTCAAGAGAGTTTTCCTTCCGTCTTCATGGCTCTTTGGGGGGAATCACCTGGAATTCCTGGTGAGCAGTTTATATATTAAAATGCTACCCCAGAAGGCACCAAAATGGGCCAAAGGAGCAAATTAGTTAAATCAAATTCAGGGTCACTATGTTCCCAAGACTTAAAATTAAATCCCAATTTTATTTCTTACACCAAATAATGTTCAGCTATGTTGTCCAACAAAGCAAATCAGAGGTCCTGTGAGAAGATTAAACAACATCACAAAGGAAAAAATGAATAGAGACATTCCAATAATGAAATGCCAGCAATGTAGAGATCATCTGAATTTTAATATAAACCCCACCAAATATCAAATTCCCAAGGAGAAATTAAAAATCGAAGTTTAAATCCACTTTCATGTTGAAGTCCAAAGACATTAAAGTTCAGAGGAATTAAAGTTGAAAAATCAATATCTCTCACCATTGTGTGTTAAAGTTCAAAGTCCACAATTCTTAAGCCAACTAGAGCGTAAAAACCATCCGCCCTAACTTTTTTATTCTGCACAGTCTTGGCCATTGGGTTTCTTGTGCCTCTGCAGGGTCTGGGTCCTTTAGCAGCTGAGTCCTGGGCTGCCTCGTACTGGAATTGACAACTTTCAGGTCCTCAGAAAATGCAAGGTTTCATTGCGAACTGTCACTCATCTCACTGTTCATGGGTGTGAACACTGGCCCTGTGCCCATCAGATTTAGAAAACAAGCCATTGCAACCCCTGAGAGAAGTTATCCCAGACACAGGTATGTGCCCAGAAGCCAGCCCTTCGGTGCAGTCTGTGTTGGTTACCTACCGTGCTGTAACAAATCACTACAAGTTTAGCAGCTTGAAACAATGCAGATTAATTACCTTACAGTTCTGGAGGTTAGAAGTCTGACACAGATCTCACCTGGCCAAAATCAAAGACTCACTGGATCAGGCTGTGTTCCTTTCCTGGAGGCTCCGGGAGACAATCCATTTCCTTGCCTTCTCCAGCTTCTAGAGGCTCCCACGTTCTTTAGCTTGTGATCCCTTTCTACTGACTTCAAAGCCAGCAGCACTGCATCTCTGATGATTCTTCCATAGTCACTCTTCCCTCTGATAACCACTGGGAAGGATTCTCTGCTTAAGGACCCATGTGTTAGATTGGGCTCACCTGGTTAACGCAGGACTGGCTCCGTGATAATCTCCCCATCCCAGATTCCCTACCTTAATCCCATCTGCAAAGCCCCTTGTGCCATGTAAAGGAACATAGTAAGCACAGGTGCTGGGGATTAGGATGTGGATGTCTTTGGAGAACTGTTTTTCTATTGACCACAGAGTCAGGGAAGGTGAGCACGTGGAGAATCCTTGGCTTTAGTCAGGGCAGGCCAGTCTCATGGTACCTGGCTTTGCAGTTCTATAATCTGTGAATTTAAACTGCATCGAGTGAAAGAACTCCACACAGAGGTTAATTTTGGCATTATGCATTTCCCATTTGAAGGGAGATCCATCCCTGTCTATTGCCTGTAGACATTACTGCCACCCTGAGACGTTGAGATACTGGCAGTGGTGCCAGCCCCATCTCCGGGTGCGTCATGTTTGAGCAGGGCGCAGAAGTGCGACGGGTGATGTGGACGAGGGAATTTTTCATCAGGATTAGACCTGATGTCACAGTGGGAGCTGGTGAAGAAGTCTGTGGACGGCTTTGCCTCTGTGTCTGGTGATGGGCTGGCAGCGGGCGGGCCGGCAGGCAGCAACAGGAAGAACAGCTGATGGGAAGCCGGGGAAGCCAGGGCCAAGCGCCACCCATGGGACAAACCGCACGCCTCTTCTGCCTGTCGCTGGCTGTGTGTCAGCCACAGGAGTGATACACAAAGCTGGTGCCCTTTTCCCCAGAAGCCCCGTGTGAGCCTGGCCAGGACCTGGGGAAACGGAAAGAGGTGGTGTGGTGGGGGCTGGCAGAGCTATAAGCCGCTGCCCCCCACCCAGAAGGTGGAATAGCAGCCAGCGGCAGCTCCTCATGCCCTGTACCCGCGACCTTCAGGGCTCATTGCTGCAGCGTCACTTGCACCTGCTAGACTTCTCGCAGATTTTCCACAGACAGCCTCAACCTGGAACCAAGCAGGGAAGGACATTCTGGGAAGCATAGTTCCAGCTCAGCTGGGTGACATAGTACAAACCCAGCACACCTGGTCTTACTCGAAGTGACTTCTTTCCCTTCCTGCATATTGGAAGCTTTTGGATTTGAATTTCCTCTTTGGGAGTGGGGTCCTGGCTCTCCAGTGCCACACAGGGGAGGGTATGTGTGCTGCCTGGTGACATGCCTTCCACGGTCCTCCGGCTTGTTAACAGGCATTCCTCAGTCCCATGCTGCAATAGCTATTTCTCTGCTTTCCACTATGGAATTGATTCTCCGCAGCAAAATCACCCTCGGCAGACTTGGGAATTGAAGCTATCCTCGACCTTGCTGCAACATGTTGCACCGATGAGCTTAGCCTTGCTCTGTGCACCTCAGGTCGCTGTGTCTGCTTGCTCCTGTTCCAGACCCTGAGAACCATGTCTTTCCAGAACCTCTTTCTACCACTGGGATGGGATGTCCTTCTGCAGTTCACTTCCCTCTGCAACTCTCTACAGATTTCAGGAAAGCTCTGTTGTGTTGCTAACTGTTGCACCTGCTTCTTAAGTTGAACACTTTGCTTTTTAGCATGTATAACAACAGCAGGGTTTGCTGAAATTGAATCCTGCCTGCCTTTTACTTTTCCTTTGCTCTTGAACCCAAAAGCATGGCTCTTGGAGGCAGCATGCTTTTCTACCATATTCCTCCAGATTCTAGAATAGGAGTTTGCAAACTTTTTCAGTAAAAAGACAGATAGAAAATATTTTACTTTGTAGACCCTAGAGTCTCTGTTATAACTACTTAACTCTACCTAAACTGGGTGAAAGTGCCATAGGCAATCCGTAAACAAATGGTTGTGGTTATATATCAATAAAATAGAAGCAGGTAGCCGGCCCTCAGGCCGTAGCCTATCAAGCCTCTATTGCACACTCTCTTCCACAGCCACGTTCGGACAAAATAAAGAAGGAGGCCACTTTATCAACTCATTACTTCTAGGGGCCAGGTTGGAGGCCAGACTGTAGGCCTGTGAGCCAGATGGGTTTGCTCATACAAAACCCCTGCATTAATTGGACTTATCTACCACGACACAGGCAGCAGTTTGTCCCTCATCCTCTACCAGTTGCCAGGGAAACCAGAGTTCCCTGTGACCACGCATTCCCAAGAGGAGGAAGGGCAGAGCTGGGCCAAGCCATGCATGCCCACTGGTGCCTTCCATAAGTTCCTCCACCTCCCAGGGGAAGAGTGACTGAGGACTCGGGAGAGTCCTGTGTCACATTAATTGTGCTCCTTTCACGGGGGGAAACAACAGGCCTAGGGAAGAATCTTTCCCTACTGCAGTTAATGCCAATGGATCGCTGAGGGGGAGAGAGGATAAGTGTTTGTGTTTGGTCCACCTCTTGACCGCAGGCCGTCTCCTAACCAGCTTGGGATCTCACACCTTCTTTAAAGAGATATTGCCTATTCTTGTCTCTTGTCACTTTGACCGTTTTGGGATTATTTCTCTGCAGAGGTGAGCCCCGTTATATGTACAAGTAAAGGGCAAAACAACCTTTAGCTCAGTTCTGTTTGTTAATTTCTTCCTCAACCAGGCTGAGTCTACTCAAACTGGGGAATCCACATCATTAACTTCCTGCCCACCCCACCCCCAGTGCTGGAGACTGAAGCAGCTCTGTAGATTGTGGGCCTGATTCATTCAGTCATCAAACAAATAGTTGTTGAGTGCCTACCGTAGCTGACCCCTGAACAATAAGTTGCTGACCCCTCACCAGTCAAAAATTCATGTATAATTTGACTCCCAAATATTTAACTACTAATAGCTTACTTAACCAGAAGCCTACTGATAGCATAAATAGTCAATTGACACATATTTCGTGTATGTGTAATATTATATACCTTATTCTTAAAATAATGTAAGCTTGGCAAAAGAAAAGGTTATTAAGAAAAGAGAAAATCGTAAGGAAGAGAAAATATATTTATTATTTATTAAGTGGAAATGGATCATCACAAATGTCCTCGTCCTTGTCATCTTCATGTCGAGTAGGCTGAGGAGAAGGAAGAGGAGGGTTTGGTCTTGTTGTCTTGAGGTTGGTAGAGGCAGAAGAAAATCATCCCTGTAAGTGGACCCATTCAGTTCAAACGTGTGTTGTTCAAGGTCAGCTGTACATGCAGGTGAGGAGCAGGAGCTTGGGGTACAAGGAGGGAAGACCCAGGAACTTTTCGAGCCAGACACTAGCCTTTCCCAGGATATGGCTTTCTTCTCAGTGGCCAGGAGCATGGTGCCTGTTTTTCAGGGAGTCAGATAGAAGAAGGGAGAAAAAAAGGAGGGGGGGGCTTGATATTTCCGTCGTTTCATTTGTAAAGGAGTAAACCATACCAAGACTATACGTGAAATTTCATAATCCATTAACAGAACCCTTGTGGAATGTTTCAGGCTTACAGCTCAGAGGCCTGCCCTCTGACAAGACAGAAAATAAACCAAGACAAATACATGTGATTGCAGGGAATGGCAGGTACTATAAGGAAAATCAAGCAGGCTAAGGGGATTAGAACGGGATGGAGATTTGCTACTTAGAAGAAAGCTCCATTTGAGGGAATGAAATCCCCAAATGGTGTGTTAAACTAGATAGAAGTTCTTACTTGAAGTCTGGAGGTAAGTGTCCTAAGGTGATACCACTGCTCTGTTCCATAGAGTCTTCAGAAACCCTGGCTCCTTCCAGCCATAGCTCACCCTTCCCTGTGGGATAACTCACTAATTAATGACCCAGATGGTATCACTGATGTCCCGGTGAGCGAGACATTTCAATATAAAGTCCTTTTAAGGAAGTCGTAGTTACTTGTGCTGTGGTAAGATTAGACTCCTGACATTTGTGTTTCAGTAAGTCAGTCTCATATCCATTTTTTATTAACTACACCACAGGGCAGGACAGGGCAGATGTCCTGTTCTAGAACCAACATGTCACATTATTTCCTGAGTCTTATATTCTTACTGCTTCCCATTGTGCCCAGCCTGAGAGTCAATCCTTACAGCCGGGGAATGCACATATTCAACAAACCCTCCGGTGGTTCTTGTGATCACAAGGCCAGCAATTACAGCAGGCTGCAGAGTGGTGGAGGGTTAGGAGACCGGGATGTTTTGAGAGATACTAGAATAACTTGCTGCTAATAGTAGCTAAATTTTCCAGCGGAAACATGTGACCCATTTATCATTTTTGCAAATTAGAATGAATTTGAGGTTACCTCCAATTCCACTGTGCTTGCTTGAGCAAGAGAGAAAAAAATGGAATTGCTTCTAATGAATATGGCAGAAATTGCCAATATTATCCCTCTAACTTACAGCCAGCACTGAGCAACTGTTCTTATGGCCTTGGGGTGGGGCTTGCAGCTGTTGTAGTCCTCTACTGCTCGGTGAAACCTCTTGGGCTTTCATCATAACCCTCCATGCACCCATCAGGAGGGTGTTTTGTGACCGTGATACATTTTACATACTACTGAGGTAAAATGTTGGACGTGCCAGAATCGTCTGAGATTGCCTTCAAAATATTGATCAACTCCATGATCATTAATGCCAGTTATGTGAGATGTATCTGTGCTTGTCTACAATTAAACTTCAGAGCGTGCCCATATTTCATAAAGGTGCAAAAGAAAGTGTTGCTGGGGCGTTTTTGTTTTGTTTTGTTTATTTGCCAAAATTGAAATGTACTGCGCATTTTCACTTGTTAGGTCTGACAATGCGTAACTGATTTGTGGCTTTACTGTGCAACTCACGAGTTACAAGTTAATTAGAAACACTTTTCCCTAATTATATTTGAGAGTTTGCTCTATTTGCTCTACAATTATCACAAAAATTACATTAACTAGTGTTAACTAACACAACACAGAAATCCCTGCTGGATCCCGGAGGAGAGCGGCAAATTACAGAATGTCTGTATTTCTTGCTCAACACCTGGTTTCCTTTGCAGCAGATGTTTTTATTTGTAATTCCTGGTGAAATGTTTGAAACATTCCTGGTGGTGCCTTAGAGGGAGAAACTTGGCCTAGCAGAGAAGAAGCTTCAGTGTTGCACGTGTTAAACCATTTTTACTTATCAACTTGCTCTTTCAGTGGACTGTGCATTGTGACTGACGGCGCCTTTGCTGTCACAGCAGCTGTGTGCCATCAACTATGCACCCTCCAGGGGAATGCCAGGAGAAGAAACCCTATGTAGTGGCTTCTTAGCATAGGAATCTATATCATAAGACACCTGTAATCCCAGAGCAAGGAAATTGTGCCTAGAAGTTGGCCTTCCCATGTCTGCCTTCTCTCTTCCTTGTGTTCCCAATATATGTCCGAGCAACGCTGCCGTGAAGGTGTGGTAGACAATGTGCAAAGGATACAGATGTGAGCTCTATGCTCGAAGAACGGTCAGTTGAGGATGAGAGAGGGAAGGATGACTGTTCCACAAGACAAGCATGACGAAAGGGCCAGAGGAGCTTAGAGGAGGAAAGAGAATCTTCAACCGAAGAGATGAAGAAAGACTTCGTGAAGAGAGCCATATTTGACATGGGTTTTAAAGATGGGTTTGGCTTTTATGTAATGGTAGCAAGAGAATAAAATATGAGTCAAGAAAGTTGTGAGGTCAGACTTCCCCATACAGGCTCCTTTAATGAGAATGAACGGACAATTAGTCATCCCTGTGCGTGCAGGGCGAGCATGTGTGTTCTTGCACACGTGCTCAGACTCATGCCCAACCAATCCCAGGCAAAGGAGGTCCCTTCTGCAGATCCACTCCCCCTGCTTCAAACAATCCGCTCTTCTCTCTCCATTCATATTTGCCTTTAATCTAGTATTATCCTGCAAGTCATGAGCCTTTGGGTGAAAGGAATAATGAGGATGGAGCTTTAAAAGTCCCTGCATAACTCGATTCACTTCACACAAATATTGCTAGGGGGACTCCCAGAGTCAGCAGTGTCCTCTTTGGTGAGGGGGAAAAAATTGCACAGGCAGTTAATTCACAATGGTGAACAAGGATTAATCTGCTATGCAAATGACAGTTGGCCAACTTAAAGGTTTGGAAATTTTTTCAAGTAATTTACAAAGCATGGAATTTTGAGCATAGTAGTATTCAGAACTTACAGCAGTCTATAAGAAACACATTTAGTACTTAAAATAATGATACATATTACTTGAAACAGCCACTTGCCCTGGCTTTCATGCATGTTGGATTTTTTATTTTTGAGGAAATGGATTTTAATTCATAAACTCAATTCTATTTTCAAGTGGCATACCTGCTATGTTCTAAATGTAGTTTCTGAAGCTTATCTGTGCAGCTATTTAATTAAAAGCAAACATGAGCACACACTCTTATCCGGTTTCCAGATATCCTTAACAGTTAACCACATTTTGCATTCTCAAGTATCAGTAGTGAAAAAGGCTACTTCCATTCTTCACATTTTATGTTGAGATTTTTGTTTAGATTTGAAAGAATTATCCTCCATCCTTTATTCTTTACTCAAAATCATTTCCCCCCCTTATAGTTAGTGATAGGCAGTAATATGCTTGGAAACCTAAGGTTGAGAAACACTGATGCCAAAGCATTCGGAAAACATTTTTACTAATAAGGAGAAACCTTGGACATTAACTCCAGTGGTTTTTGTTTTGTTTCAGTTCTTTGTTTGCTTTTTAAGTGAGTTCATAATCTTGATGTAGCAGATGTTGAATTTTATATTGATTCTAAGCATGCTGAGAACAATGAAAGAAAGGAGTTTAAGACAGAGAGAGGACACAAAACTAAATATATTTGCTCCTGCTCGACAGTGGAGCCTTGGCCACTGGGTATCTTTTGCCGTCCTCTCTGCTTTTGACATTTGGAGTGTTTTCTGATATGTGTAATCTCTTACAATATACGCCCAGTCACATACATCCTTCACTGAGGACATGTATGGGTGGAATGGTGCTAACGTGCTTTACCGTCTGTGCCATCTTCGGAAGACTTCCTAATGCTTTGTTAAATTAACAGGAGGTAAAAATTTGTATTTAACACACAGTTGTGGTTATGGGGTGAACATGAATCATTTAGGATTTTCAACAAGTTTGTCAATTTAATAATTTTCTGGAGAAGTGCCCCGGCTATTAACTTAGTTATTAGAGTGTGTAAACACAGATGTGAAATTTTATTGTCATGTATAAGCTTCACATTGAGTATGGCTAGATATTTATAACTTGAATCTAATGAAAATGTGATTGAAAAGAAAGAAATGATCATGTGATCCCAGACTTGGAACTTTCCCAAAAGTAAATAAGCCTCACAATAAGTGAAATGGAGGGAAATACCTCTCTAACATTTGCTGATCAACCTCCAAATACCAGGATTTTATTTAAAAAGTCCATCTACCTCCAGGGGGTCCCCCTTGCCATCTCTAGGTAGCTTTACTAAAGCTTCCATTAGGACTACAGTGTAATGGAACACTAGCTAAGTTGCTATGGAAACAGCTATATCTATGCAAATTACTTTTTAAGAAATCATTACTCTACGGAATATCTGTCTATCAAATGAAATTTGCAAGGACTCCAGCCCACAGCTACCCTTGGCATGTTTCTCCCCTTTAGCTGTCCCCAGTTTCTTTGGCTGTATCTGCTTTATACAAAGACACTATTGCTGAATATTTGGGAGAGGTCACCAGCAGGAACAGTGAAGGGTGGGAACTTGAGGGCTGTCACCTGCAGTAGGAGTTGAAAGCATCTGTGCATCGTGGAAGAACAAAGCTGCCTAGACATGGATGGGGGAAGAGAGAGGTTGAAGTTAAGGCAAATCTACTTAAAACACCAACTGTCTCCCATCCATTCCTCTCCAAAAAATAAAAGCCACCGGCTTGCACACACAGGCATGTACACGCAGGTGTGCACATGCAGGTTCACACACCATACACCACATGCAAGAAACCTCTGGTCTTTTGCTCGTTTGCATCCCTTGCACAACAGTTGCCGCTGCTCTGCTCTACCAGGTGCAGTTCTGCATTGGAAGGACTGCGGTCTCCGATTCCTTTTCTGTTTCTTTATGCTGGGCTTGGCAGGAACCTCCACAGTGCTCCTAGAGAGCTTGCAGTTCTCCCCCACTGGTCACCGCCAGTCCCCCGGGCATGATGTGTCTGCTCTGCTGGTTGTTGCCGTCTCACCTACTGCACCCTGGGCAAAGCACTCCCCACCCCAGGTGTGTGCCCTGAGCCCCCAGGAGGCTGTAGCTACGAGGTAGTATGTGACCCAGAGAGAGAATGGCCCGCTGCCCTTCGCGTTACAATTATTACTGGAATCCCTAAGGAGTGCTTCTTATGCCCCAGGCGTTACAGAAATAGCTTTTTCCATCTTTGCCTCTTTCCCTGGCATGGAGACACACCGTTGTGGTTGCTGGGCTGGGGACAGAGCCAGGAATGGCTCCTACTCCAGTCCTCGAGTTCGCCTCCCCATCACTGCCCCTGCTCGTGGTACTTGGTGGCCGGTTTTTGTTCACATCAGTTGTCTACTAGGTTTTCCTGCCCCACCAGTCAGGCCACTGCCCAGCCAACTGACCTGCCCAGATGTATCCCGGTCCCCAACTGGACAGGCTTGAGTTCCCCAGGACCTCCCGGGCCCACATGCTAGTGGCCTCTGTCAGCCCCATGTCTTCAGGCTGCTGAGAGTACACAGGCCTGTCTGAACTCGGCAGTGGACAGAGGCATCAGAGGTGAGCTGGCATCCCTGCTACGTGTGAACAGGGAGTTAGTTGCCTGTTTACGTCATTACAAATACATGTACTTCAGTTTGATTTCCTAATGAGCCCCAGGTCATGTTTTCAATGTTTGCTATGAGGTAGCAAGACCAACAGAGTGTTGCCCAGCTATTAGGCAAAAGTCGAAAAGAGACCAGTGCTACCTGCCTGTCCTGAGCAGGCCAGGTGAGGTCACTCCCTGCCCTCCATCCTGCCTTGGGGTCAGACACACTAACAGACCAGCCCATCTCCTTGCAGGCACCACGATGCTGAGATCCTACAGTATGTGAGGTTCACATGCCTCACTCCTGCTTTCAGTGTGTGAAATTTAATAGTGAGTTCTCAACCAATCACAATTACCTTTTTTTTAATACTTTAAATATTAACCTAGAATTTTGCTTTCAAAATAATATATTACATTTAAGGCCACATGTCCCTACGCTCATTGCTAGTTACAGAATTAGTGCCCTAGGCTCAGCCTTCCCTAGTGAAGGTCAGTGCTGTAAGTTATTTCTTCAAAGAGCAGAGCCTTTAGTTCATTATCCCCAGCAAATGAAAAATGTGTCATTGTTACTATCCTCAGGTTGAGATGAGAGGGAAACATTAAAAGTCTAATGTCATATGTCCCAAACGAGAAGTTCTTCCTTGTTCATAAGGAATCATTTTAGAATACAAATACATATTTCTCCAAGGCGATTACATATATTTTTTAACTATTAGCTAATATCCAGATATACCTATTCTCAGAGTGATTTAAGCCTTTAATAAAGGGAGAGGGTGTAAATTAGATCTATTCTCAGACCTCAAACTTAGTTTTAGGAGTGGAAGTCAGACTCTCATTTTTTAAAAACCATATCTCTTATAGCAATCTCCTATATCCTTTGTGAAAAGAATTGAAAATGAAGACATCATAGAATGCCATTGTTACTTATAGGTAAATATGTATATATAAAGGCATAGTGTATATTTTAAATGATAACCTTGTTTTAGGAAATATAGTACAGTGATCTGTTTTATCTTTAGAAATAAACGTCCACGTGATTTACTTTGAAATGTGTCCATCCAGGAGAATGTGGCCTTCTGAAATTGAGAAAATTAATCAAGCTATGAAAAACTGTCTTCTCATTGCTGAACATACCATCTCCAAAATTAAGGAATAGTTGTAAAAATATATGAGTTGTCATCTCAGTGGAGTCATTTTAAACAAGAATTTTCCAGCTATTGTCATTCCATAGTCTCAAAAAGATCTGTAAGACATATGTCTTTCTAACAGTTAAATTTAAATATAAGGTCAAGAGCATATTGTATCTGTCTTCCTTGTACACGAAATTGATAACAATCATTACATTCTTTTCCAGCTTGAAATGATTAAATGTTGTGAACCCTCTGGGCCAAATTAATTTTAACAACAAAAATTTATGTACGATAAAGTTCCAATTCTATATACACTTTAAAAAGAGTGCAATTCTATGAGGACTCTACTGATTTCTCCCATCTCAGATATTCCAGACTTTTTAACTGCCTTTCCCTTCCTTTTGTTAGTACCGTCTTCCATGATGAGGCATTGTTACCCGCCTTTGATACAACAGATTTTCCATTCAGATCGTATTGCAGACATTTGGTAGAATCTCTCTATCAAGAGCATTAACCTATAAGCTTCCTGGCAGCCGGGGCAGTTCCATAGTCATTTTGTATCTGTAATGTTTAACCCAGCATATCATAGGAGTTCAATAAATCCCTCTTGGATTAATTTGTTGGAAATTTTATTAAAGTTTTCCCTTTATGGAGCTGCCTATCTGGGTCCCAAAAGCACTCCTCAGCTAACCACCATTGTTATATTCTCCTTGAGCTGACTGAAGAGAAAGGCTTAGGCCAGTAGCAGACTTACTGGTGTGGGCTGATGCTCTTCCATCTTTGATTTCATAGCGAGACCTCGCTTGATGTGTGAGTTGTCATGGGTGACAATATGTTAATGTTTCTTTAGGGAATATTATACAACTGTTGCAGAAATTGAAATGAGCGTTGAGGGATTTCACTTCCATCTCAAACGGTATAAAACCAGCTTGAATCCTAAGAGTCAAAGTCGTCTCTTCAACTCGTCCTTTCCTACTTCTTTGCTTTCGGCAACACCAGTGCAGCCACACCGGTAGCTACTAGGCATCAACAAGTGCCACCTTGTGTACATGTGTCTAATATAATCAACTTGATACAGTTTTTCTACTAATTGATGCATGTTTTCTTGTAATGGAATTGAGGATACTTCTTATCTGATGATGTGATTTTATCATCACGAACCATAATTCACTTGAAAAAATAATTGGCACTGCTATCAAATTATTGCCATTAAAGAACAACTCAATATCAAAAATCACAAAGCCTGTTTTTGTAAAAATATTTTTCAGAATTTGAATAATATAAACTTTCTCATCTAACATTAATTCTGTGTAGTTTAATGAGGATATATTGCAGATCTAATAGCTCTGAACGAAACAATGATGTTCCTCAAAATCCCTTCCCCTAATAAGTTTTTAGTCTCCAGGAGGTAATAGCTAAAAGCTGCTCTTAATAATTTGCAATGCATAGATTTATACATATATTTTGATTAATTTTTGTGTTAAAAAGCTCTAGAGTCTCAAATAAGTAGTACTCTAGATACTTGGGTAGACCAAGAATTTGTTTGCTCTTTTTTTCAAGAACAATGGGAGTCCTACTATAAATTTAATAACTGAATATTAGTTTTCCTATCTATACACCTAGAAACAAAAGCACCAGGATCTCCCTTCATTGTAAAGCAGAGAACTGTCATACCTTCCTCTCTTCTTGAAGCCTTAGCTTCAACTTACATAGTCCCTGTGGAGAATCTAAATGCATTGGGATTTGTTAAAGTTAGCTGAGGAATGTAATACTCATCCATCTTTGCAGCTGTTTATAAACTCCATGCGTTTATAACATTCAATCACAAGATTATATACCTGGACCTCATTACTCATTAGCTCAGCTCCCAGAACAGAGGTTATATTTTAATGTTATTGCCCTTACTCTTATTAAGAGTTTATGTAAAAAACTTATATGAAAAACATATCAGAAAAACCTACAAACTTGGTCTTTTAGATGCCCTCTATTGAGTTGTTTGTTGTTTGTTCTTAAATCTGTGGATGATAGGGGACAAACAGATGGTTGTGGAGTGGGGCAGTGACCTGAATCCCTCCTGCCGGGCAGGAACATTAAGGCAATGACACAATGGATTGGAATAAATAGCCTGCAGAGAGGAACAGAGGTGGTCACGAGAACAGGCAGATTATTGAGGCACAAGCTAGAAATAATAAATCAGAATCATGACAATAAAGTCCAATTAGGATCATAATGGATTTTGAGTTGCCATTATTGCAAGTTGGGGTAAAGAACTGGTCTTCACAGAGTGGAGTGGTTTGGAAAAAGAGGTAGAAATTACTAGGATGGATCAGTAGGAGCTCATTCCGTGAAGGAATTCATCCTGCCTTCAACATATCAACTCTAACACCCTCGATCTACGAACACAATAAAATGTATATACTTAGCAAAGTAAATGGCCAGAGCTTTGTATCCTCAGACTCTGACAACAGAGAAAAGAGTTTGCCATGGAAACATTGTATAAATGTTAATGTCCGTTGTCACCAATGTATTCGTCTTCTGGCTACACATTTCCAAAGCCTTTTTACACATTGTGTAAAACGTGTTTGTAATTATTTAATCTTGCCTTTACCAGGACACGAGGCAGAAGAATCATGTCAGTGGGAAACAGCAAAGACAAATGTCCCCTGGATTTTTAAAAATAGGATTAATTATAGAAAAGAAATGAATTAAAAATGCCACGAAGAGTGAAATGTAGGGGTCAGTAGACTAAAGGTCATGAAATGAAGATTAGAAAAGGGAACAATAATGATTGTGGTATGAATACCAGTTCTGATACCTTCTAAATTCTGTAAGGTCCCCTCATTGTGCAATTCTTAGTGGTTTTACTTATGCGTTTATTCCCATGCATGATCCAATTCGGAAATAAAATAACAAAATATATGAACTGGCATTTTAAAAAACAACATGCAGGCAGCTAGTATGCTCATAAGAAGTTTAATTAAAAGAAATGTCCAGGGGAAGGAATCACCACGTTTGCTATTAGTTCTCCAAAGAGTCAAATGATTCCTGGTACCCAGTGTTGGTAAGAGGCAGCAAAATGCACACTATTGCATGAAAGTGTCATGAGAGTTATCTTTCTGGAGAGCATTTTGGCAATATACTTCAATATTTAAAAAGTGTGAACTCATCTGGGCGTGGTGGCTCATGCCTGTAATCCTAGCACTCTGGGAGGCTGAGGCAGGAGGATCGCTTGAGGTCAGGAGTTTGAGACCAGCCTGAGCAAGAGTGAGACTCTGTCTCTACTAAAAACAGAAAAATTACCCAGGCTTGGTGGCGCACACCTGTAGTCCCAGCTACTAGGGAGGCTGAGGCAAGAAGATTGCTTGAGCCCAGGAGTTTGAGATTGCAGTGAGCTAAAATGATGCCACGGCACTCTACCCAGGGCAACAGAGCAAGATTGTCTCAGGAAAAAAAAAAAATGTGTAGACTCTTCACCCAGGGATTTAAGTTTTAGGAATTTCTATTGAGGTGCTATTAAGAAACACCTTCAAAGCAGATGAGTTAATAGATGGAAAGCATTTAAAACACTCTGGGACAAGGTAAGAGCCAATGTCAGGAAAAAACTATTAGAAATAACTTAAAGGTTCACCAGTACACAATTGGATAAAAATTGTCTGTCAAGTAGAGCATTACCAGGAATTAAAAAGATGTGGCTAAATGTTTGTTGGTATTAGAGTATATCCATAACATTTATTGAATGCAGAAAGCAAGTTAACAGACAGCATGTGCACTGAGGTTCTATTTCTGTAAAATGACATATGAGTATATGGTAAGCATAGAGAAGTATACAAGAACATGTCCCCCAAATCTGATTATCTCTAGGTGGATATTTTTTCCTTTATTCTTCATCCCTTTTTAATAAACTGACTTTTTAAGGTTATCATATGTTAATTTTATAATCAGAGAAAATAACACTATTATCTTAGAAAACTTTAAAATATATACCAAAAATGTACTTTTTGGGAACCTAAAATTTGATAAATATTAATTATAACGTAAAATGGAATTTATTTTATACTTTATATATCCATACAGAGAAATCTCTAATGTCAAAAAATAGGAATGTTCTAAAGTTTGGTTTGAAATAGACAAAGCATAAAATTCCAAAGTTTTGGCATAAGTGGCTCAGTAAAGTTGCCTTCAATTCTCAGGAAACAATGTAGTTTTCAGAGTAACCTAAGCGCTGTTCAACAGATAAATGCATTATATGTGTTTAGCACATTCAACAATGTCTCTAAAAGTCATTTTATCAGCTTTATAATTTTACCTGAAGGAGTAATGCTGAATGTCACATAGCATTTAAATAAGCAACATTGTTACTTCTAAATTGTTTTCTGAAAATCCTGTTACACTTTACATTCAAATCATGACAGAGGCTTTGCCATTATGCATGCTTTGCCATGCCCTGGTTATGTTGCTACTGCTTTGATTCAGGAAATTCCTGAAATAAGTGATTATATCCCCTCCTGCTATTTGTTCTGCTTGTAGTCTCTAAATACATGGCATAGTGATCAACTGGCCAACTCGGTTTTATTTGTCCTCAACCAGCCCACTCATGGTCCTAAAACAGATGCTTTTAAATGGGAACTGAAGGTCAGATTTTTTTATGAATGTGCATAGTGAAAGGAGAACATAAACTTTCAAATTACCTGTGATGTTGAAAACAAAATTCTCAGCAACTAACAGAGAAAAGTGTCAGCTGACATTCAGGAGGAGAAAACTATCCCAAAGCTAACGGTTTGTGCAGATTTTTTGTAGTGCTGCTTTTTGTGCCAAACTGCCGTCACCACCAGACCCTTAAATGTAGGCGTGCTTAGGGCACGCGTGCTCTGGGCTGGCTGCTCTTCATTTGAACTCTATTTCTGTGACTTCATCCAGTCCCAAGGCTTTAAATACCACCTAAATGTTGAGGACTCTACGTTTCTATCTTTAGTGCTGTGCCCCAGACTCCTGCACCCAGCTGCTTCCGGATGCCGTTGGAGGGCTAATTGGCATCTCAAATTTAACACATCCCAAACAGGGACCCACGATTTCCCGCCAGAGCTCTCCCTCCTCCAGCCTTCCTCACCTCTGCTCAAGGCCAGAAAGTCTCCATCTGCCTCCGCCCCCACATCCAGTTGAGCTGCCAGCCAGACAGGGTTACATCCCAGTTTTGGTCCAGACGTGACCCTTTCCGCCTCCGCTGAACGTTTCTCCCTGGAGGTTCCGATGCAGCCTCCTTAGCTCGTCTGCTCACTTCTTACCTCATTTCTGCCTGCTCTCTGCGCAAGGCCTCCAGCACGGTGTCTTCAGAAACTAACCATCCTTTTGGGGTGATGGAAAGATTTGGAAACCAGGTGGAGGTGATGGTGGTACGTTATTGTGAATGCACTAAATGCCACAGGATTGGGCACTTTAACGTGGTTAATTGTATGTTATAGGAATTTCATCTTAATTTTTAAAAAAATTAAAATTGGGTTACACTCATGTAGCCGGATGACCAATTAAGAATTTATCTTGTATTATACTTTTCTATTTAGTGCTGTTGGCATACCAGGAAGGAAGGAAACATTATAAAACAAAAAGAAAAACCCAGTGATGATAGTTACCTGCTTAATGATGTCCCACTGCACCTCTGGACACAATTGAAACTTTTTATGGTGGCCTCCAAGCCCTTTTTTAGAATGCTTCCCCTGCACACCAGCTCCCATCAGAGTTCCAGCTGGACAAAAAAGGAACACTCAGCTGGGATTCTCTAGAGAATCTGATGGAGGAACTCTTTTCCAAGCTGTGGGCAGGGCCAGCGGACTCATCCAGGGGTGGCGAGGCAGCTGGCGATGTATCAGTGGGACATCTGGGGATGGATCACTGGTGTCTCCAGAGCCCAGGGAGATGGGAAGCCAGGAAGGGGGTGCTCTAACCTCAAGGGTTCCCAGCTCCACAGGCATAACTGAGGAGTGGGCATCATACCCTCAGCTCTCTCTCCTCGTGTCCTCCGACGTCCCACTTGATCCTCCATTGCCTCAACCCAGCTGCTTGCCAGAGGGCTGGGGTGCCTAGGATAGTCAGCAGAGAACACAGCTGATACTTTTTAAAAGAACAATGCGAGCCCTGACTATAGACAGTGTTAGACATCACAGTCTTGTAGATACGGTGTTGGTAAAAAACTGAAAATCGAGTGCCTTGAATTTTGTAAACATCAATTTTCTTATGTAGACACTAAAAACAAAAACACAATGACTTCTGTTGGGTCCAAAACCATACCCTACTCTTTTCTTGGCGTCTTCACTTCAGCTGTGTGGTCCTTGCTGAAAACATAATTAAGTGTGGAGGGGGCCGAGGGAGTGCCTGACACACCTCCTCCAGCGCTGTCCCCTGCACAGCCCTTCCTTTCATGGCCTAAGTGGGCTGCCCTCTCCGCCTGACTCATTTTGGCTAACCCTGTGCTGGCCCGGGTAGGGCTGCGTAGCTGGGCCCTGCGTCTTCTCTCAGCAGCATCGCCCTTTGCATCTCCAGAGGGTCTCTGTCTGTAACCACACACCGTGTGCGTTTGCTTGCTTGTTTTAGTCTCTCTCGCCCACGAAAGCTCTTTGAAGCTGGAGACCACTTCTCTCCTTTTCCCATCATTCTCTCCCCGTCTCTACAGAGAAACTGTACCAAAATTGCTGCATATTTGTGGGACTGAGTCCTCAGGTGATTTGCTTGCTCCAAGGCTTGGAACAGTTCTGCCAGCCAAAGAACATCCTGTTTGCTGAATGGGTGGATGGATAGTGAATTGGGTGAAACAAATACGTAAATGAATGAGGTCGTTGAGTCACGATGATGTTAAAGTACAAAGATCTCACATATGAAGCTCAGTAATCACGTTCCTGTAGTCAAGACTTGTAGTTTTTCTGTGTACATCAGAAGAAAGTCACAGTGGAAGAAGCTGACACTGAAGAACTCAGTGAAATTCAGCAGGACTAAGATAGAATACCTTCCAGCCCCAGTGCTTCCTCAATGTGGCTACTTTTTTGAAAATAATTCTGGGTGGCAGGACCCACACACATCACTTACATCACAATGTCCAGAGGCAGAGCCAGTGCATAGGCATCTTTTTTAATTTCCCCTTGGTGGCCCAGATGAGGACTGCTATTCTGGTGTAAGACCATGAATGATAAGTTCAAATGACAATGTCCAAATGATCAGCATCCTTCTGACTGTTGAGAAGTGTGTTGTTTGTTTTTTACTCAATGAACATTTTAGTTGGCATCTACTATCAGCGGTCCCCAACTTTTTTGGCACCAGGGACCAGTTTCATGGAAGACAATTTTTCACAGACAGGGTGTGGGGTGATGGGCGGAGCAATGGGGAGCGGCTATAAATAGAGATGAAGCTGCGCTCACCTCCTGCTGTGCCTCCTCCCATTCCTAAGTTTCATGGAAGACAATTTTTCCACAGATGAGGGTGGGCATAGCTCTGCAGCCCGGTCCCTAACAGGTCATGGGCCACTATCAGTCCGTGGCCGGGGGGTTGGGGACCAGTGCTACACAATTAGGCCCATACTCATTAACACTATTATCCATTACCCATTCTTATCTACAAGTCTTGGCTGTCTTTCTTGACACCTGAATATTTTTCTGTCATTCTGGCTAATTCTGTTCATCCCTCAGGGCCAGCTCAAGACCCCTCTCTCCCATAGAGCCTTCTGTGATTCCCTCCCAGGGTGATCTTTCATTACCTGAATTTTTTTGGCATGCCAACTCTGCAGTTAAGGAGTTTTAAGCATATACAACTCTATAGGATGAGTTTCATTTTCTACTGGACAGGTGTATTTACTTTTATCCCTCAAGTGGACTCTTATTAATAAACTGTGTATTCCTCAGAGTACCTAGCAAAACCTTGCTTTGATAGGCATTCACAAAATATCTGCTGAAAAACTAAAACCATAAGAAATGGCACAAGGAAATAGAAGTTTCCCCAAATCTCTGATTTAGGGACTAGGCTAGTGTAGGGAATCTGAGGAGAAAGGAAATATGTTTGGTGGAAAATATACAATAATAAATGTCCACACTTTGAGTTATGAAAATGAAACTCAGAAATATAAATTTGAGCATTATCAGCAGAGATTATAGAGGAGTCTTATTTTTATTATCTACTGTCTTCATATTTTCCATGAAAAATAACCTCTGAATAGAGTGCCTCTAAGAAGCGACATAATTTGGAGTGTGAGAGCCTGGGTTCATTTCCCAGCTCTGTCGTCTGGTCTGTTACATATCCATGGGAGATTTTTGTAACCTCTTTAATCTTTAGTTATGAATCTGTGAAATGAAACCTACAGCAGTACCTCTCTTCTAAGGTCGTGGTCAGAATTTGCTAGTGCATGTGACATAGTAAAAGCTCAGTAAATGAGGACTTATGATTCTCATTGGTATTATTAATGGTGGATTAACAATGCCAGACAATTTTGATTTAACTGAAAATAAGACCTAGTTTTGAAATTAGTGTGGTAGATAGATGAAAGATTTAGTTTTAAAAGTTACCCTTCATCTCAATCAGTTGCTTGTTAATTTTTTCCATGGAAGTTTGTAGCTGTATGTTTTTTAGCAGATGTCAGCAGAATTAAATGTTTGCAAGAAAAATTATTTGTAAAAGTAGTTTCAAAATTGAATGTGCTTGTTAATTAACTAGGTTTAGCCATTTCTCAGTGTATATGTACTTCAAAACATCATATTGTACATAATACATAAATACAATTTTTTCCATCAATTAAAAAAAATAAAACTGAATGTTCTTCCTTCTGTGAATTCACATGACTTCTTGAAATTTCTCAAGCTACATTACCTGAGGCTAAAAGGAAACTGGAAAAAGATGAAAAACAGAACATTCTTTTGTGTTCATGTATTCTGCTTCAAAAGAGAGCAAACCACATCACCTCTCTCCAATTTCAAGTAGCAAATTCATGTGCCTGACATTTTTCTGATTGTTCATATGCATCACAGTCAAACTCCTACCTGACTTTCATTTTCCCTCAAAAGTCAAATGACAAGTAACTCAGCTTCTCTGTATCTGTTTCCTCATCTGTAAAATGGATTTGGTCAAAAGTTTACATGAGTTAATACATGCAAGGTGATTAGCAAAAAACCTTAGGGCATTACGAGAACTCAAAGATGTTAGGTATTTTGGGCTATTATTCTTTTTGTGTTTTTTTTAATGTGATCTTATTTTAGACATCTAGCTCAGCCATGCTCTGTGATGATTTGAGGTTCTTACACTTTAGCATCATTCATTTACTTGTTCATTCATTTGATTATTCATCCATTTATTAAGCACCTATTTAATCAAGGCCTACTGAAAGATAAACCCTTTTTTTCTACCCTGTATGTGAGAAAGCAGAAATTAAAACCTCAGTCTTTGATTTCCAGCTGTCACTCTTTTTACCCTGCCACCAGCGTAGGTGGCATAGGAACCAGGGGTGCTCTTCGAAATGGCTCCAGAACAGAAGGGTGTCTCCAGTTATCCTCTCTGCAGAGATTCTTAGGTGAGAAGCTCCCAGAGGTTCAAGTGGGGTCCCTATGATGACACCAACAGGACAAATGAGGTGGATGTGCTACTTACAGTATGAAAAAGAAGCCCCCAAGGCAGCAGCCATTCCTAGCTTTGTACAAGGTCATGGCATGTCTTATCTGCCTCCTCACTCTAGACCCAGAGAGTTTGGAATGGCAGCTTGAGGCCTTGCCAAGATGTAATTTCTGGGTAAAAGAACTTAATAGACCTGCAACCGCTTAATACCCATTGTCTTACACACAGGTAAGACGGTTACATTGTGGTGATTATATCCCCTGCGCAATAAGGAATTTGCCAGACTGTGTTTACCAGACATGACGTTAGCCTTTCACCCATTTTCAGTAATTTGTAAGATTTGTCAACTGTCAGCTCCCTAAAGACTACCAGAAAAACCTGTTCATCGACAAAGCTAAATTTATCAGACTTACTGCAGTACGCATTCTCTTACTGCAGTGGGTCTAAGATGCCACCTTGAAAGAGCCTTAATAGTGTCAAAAGGGAAAATTAAGACAGGGTGCTTAGAAGTCAATAGGTGCTTGGCTGGGTGATTGTCAGACGGATATTGCAAGATGGGGAACCACTGGAGCTGGGCAGCGTTTTGACCAGTGGCGCAATGAGGGGAGGGTCTTGAAATGGGTCTTGATGAGCAAACTGTTACTCTTGATAAGCCAGCTGTCTAGTTCACAGCCTAAACTTCCATTAGTCCCAGCTTTGTTTATCATAGGGATGGGAAAGTACGTCTGTCCCAGCATCATTTAAGCCAGGGCCAGAAATTATGATGATTTTCCCTCATGCACTGATTTTTTTAAATCATCATATAGTGAAGGTATTTGTCTTTGAAATTCCCTCCCTCTCTCTCTGTCTCTCTTCTACCTCTTCCCCTCTCTCCCTCTTTCTCTCCATCTTCCTCAATCGTGCCATTTATGGAAAAGGCAACCTTAAGTTACTTTATTTAATACATGTAATTTGGGGCACAAAATTATGAAGAAACACAACAAAGTGTAAGAAATCACTCTTATCAACACATACAAGTGGAGACACCAGTCAGATAAAAGTGTATAATCTGTAACTGCAGTAACTTTTAGGAAAAGAGTTCCAGGACCACTTTCTGGAGATTATAAACCTCAGCCTGTATGCACTGGTGACGTTTTTTCAAAGTTCTGGCATGCCCAAGGTCATGGAAGAAAGCTATAGTTTCAAGGAAGCCTAATTGTGTATCCTTAACTGTTGATCTCTTAGGAATTGGGAAACATGAAATTCTATGGCTCATTTATAAAATGCTGTGATCAAAGATGAACCCATGACTTTCACAGATGGCTACTACCAGACATTGACATACAAATTATTTCCAAGCACAATTACTTAAAAAGAAAAAAAATTACCACAGGAGAGCATTCCCCTTCTTAGATAGTAGCTGCATTACCAACTGCAGACAGGCATCCAGTTGGAGACAGGCATCATTTTCCATGAATAGCACCTGATCTGTTATGCCTTGATTGAAAACATTTAATGAAAGAATTCTAAAGAAATTAGACTATGCATACTCCAGTTTAGAATGGAAAGAGATCATCGACATACCTGAGATTTGATTCTTTCATTTTAAAAAATTCAGTTATTTATAGTCTTTTGTCTGTAAAATTACTTAGTCCTAAATAGATTCAGACTCCAAAAACAAAACTGAAGATAATTTTTTAAACTAATCAAAAATTTAGGTGACTATAGCTTCTTGCCATATGAATCTATACAAGTTCATCTAAACTTTAAATTTATGCTTCTGGTGCTGAAATCTGAATAAGAGAGTGCAACTGGGATCATTTTTGAATTGAGAACAAGACAGCACCTCAATATTGATGGATATACCTTGTAAAAAAAATTGTTTTAGAATTTTGCGAATTAAAACATCTCATGGGGAACCCAAGGAGATTTAATCAGCTTACACCATAATTTGCCTGGTGTGTAATAGCAAAGATCTGAACTACTTTCAAATGTAAAGAAGAACAACTCACTCTTCATCCATTCTGGAGCTAAACAAATTACGTACATATTTTGAAAATGAGCAAGAATAATTCTACTTAATTATCAGCATTTGGGATATTTCACTTCGTAGAATGGGTTCCAGCTCTATCCAGGATAATACAAGAGGTGCTAGATCACCATTGTTTTTTGTGGCTGAGTAGAACTCCATGGTATGCATATACCACATTTTATTAATCCACTCATGTATTGATGGGCACTTGGGTTGCTTTCACAGCTTTGCAATTGTGAATTGTGCTGCTATAAACATTTGAGTGCAGATATCTTTTTTATAGAATGTCTTTGTACTCACCATCAAATTGGTTTTAACTGATCAACACCCAAGTGCACATATAGCAATAACATTCATCTGGTGTCAGGCAGATGGGTGGGGAGAGGCGGGGATGGGTATATTCACACCTAATGGGTGCGGTGCACACTGTCTGGGGGATGGACATGCTTGAAGCTCTGACTCAGGCGGAGCAAGGGCAATATACGTAATCTAAACATTTGTACCCCCATAATATGCTGAAATAAAAAAGAAAAAAAGTTCTCAGCATTTGTATGTAAGTGATTATTTTAAAAACAGTTCTGTGTTTGGACCAGAATAGCCTTATGTGGGAATAGTGGGATGACAGTTTACAGTCATTGGCTGTGACAGTCCAATTCTTCTCCCTCGTCACCCCTGCCTCTACTAACCCCAGGGGCTCTTTCTTCTCATCACCGTCTCTGTGAGACTCTCAACTTCCAAGGCTGATTCAGTGAGTTAAAATTCTAAAAGGATTAACCTTCTGGTAATCCGCTGCTGCAAAGGCCACCTCAGCTTCTCTCTTGGAATATTAAGGAGGAGAATTTAGAGGTCATTTGTTCTGGCCAAGCAAACCCTGGGATTCCTGCAGGAAACCTTGAGGAGTTTGGGCCTAAGAAGCTACCTGTTATTATAGCAACATTTTGGTAAATTTAACAAGACTCAAGATAAACACTTTTATTGTTAAAAGCATAGAGTGAGTGTGATATGTGAATCTTTCCATCTGGAAGGACTCTCGAGACAATCCCAATTCACAGCCATAACTGGGGGTCATTGCTGCCTGGGGACATGTCGAGGGTGTTCATATGCACACACCCAAACACTCGTTTGTACAACAGATGCACACACAACACAACAGCAGTTCAGGGTGTCCTGACCTCCACATTTTAATCAGCCACTCTCTACCCACCCCGGAACTCAAGGTGTGCATGAGTGGGGGGTGGAGAAGGCAAGGGTGGGCACCCCCTCGTCTCCCTCGCACCCCCACCTGGCCCGAACTCTGACTTTTCTGTAAGATGAACTTTTTTCCCCCAGTGCTTCGTCCTTTTGCTCTTTCTCTCTCCAGGTATACAAACTATCACTCGAGATATAAAATAAACGATAGATTTGTTTAAAATAAATTCTCATAAATACATTAAGTTAATTTTTAATTCACTGATTAATCTTAAATACATTTTTAAAAACATTTATTTAAATGAATTAAGCCCAACTTTCCTTTGGGCTTTGGGTTGAGCCTCGCCCATGTGGAGGGATTGTGTTTTAGGTCCAAAGACTGGAAAGAAAACGCTGAAAGCAAACCAGGGGGCTGTCGGGAAGTCTTGCATAGCCACAAGGCAGCGTTTGATTTTACCGTCATGTAAAACTTGCTGTTATCAAAATATGTTTTTTTGTTCATCTGGGTTTTTTTTTCCCCCAAGATAATCTTCATCTCTTTCAGGAAAAAGAACCACAATTACCCTCTATTAAAACGAAGTAAAGGATCAAATGAAAGTAATTAAGATTTTCTTAAAGAAATTTTAATAATCCAGTCACTGCTCATGAATATGGATAATCTCAAGGAAAAGAGCCATCCTGTGCCTGAAATAAAAATAAACTATATTTTAAATATATTTAGTATACGTAAGTAGTTATTTAAGTAACTACTGAAATAGAGTCTTCTCAACTAAACTTACTATCAAAATTATATTTGGAATAGCAATAATTTTACACTGATAAAGGAAAGCTATTGAATGAATATAATTAAATGAATGATGCTTTAAAACAATTTTATTACAGATTATAATTCAGAAGAAATTAGCATATTTTCATCAGGTAAATTATAATGTGTTAGTGACCATCAACCAAAATACTAAAACATTTTTGTGTTACCTTCAGATAAGAAGGAATGGGATAACTTTGTCATGGATGCTGAATACCGATGTATTCAATCAATTTCACAGTTTTTCCATGAATTTAAATTTTAGTATTACCTTGGCTAATTTAGAATTACCAGGGAGTTAATATAAGACAATTACCCAAATGAAGCACTAGAGATAAGCCTAAGCCTTCTCATGCTAAACTGATTGTTTTTCAGTGTTAGAAATGTTCCTCTACCAGCTAAAAGTAGAATTTCTGTAGATTCAAGGTATCTAATCCTATTTAAATAACACTTTTGTACTCTCATTTGGATTTATTATTTGTAAAATTACATCATGCCTCTGCTATTTTATTCTTTTAATGCATTCCATCATGTTGCTAGCACTATAATAAAGAATGTTCGATGCTTGCAGCATGTGGCATCCTATAAGGGTCATACCAGCCAGTTATTAATTCTTATTTCTATTTAGTGCCTATTTGGGGAACACCTCATGTGTGTCAGAGCATATTCTTTGCGCTGGCAATTCTGTGCTCTGTGTGTGTGCTGCATATGATGAACACAGACAAGTGTCTACTTTCATTTCATGGCTGGGGACTCCGTTGTAGGGAGGACAGTGAGCAGATGACAGAATGAGTTAGTGATGAGGTCTCTGCTGAAAATTAAAATAGGAGGTCTGACAGCAGGTGTCTGGGAAGGTAGTTTAGATTGATCCATACAAACCTCTCTGAGTTTAGCACATTTAAGGTGACATGTGAATGGAAGAATGATTAGCCATGGAAAGATCTAGGGAAGAATGTTCCAGAATGAGGCAGTAGCAAGTCCAGGGGCCCTGTGACACAAACAAGCTTGCATGCTCAAGGAAAAAAAATAGGCCATGGTGGCTGGACCATAGTTACAGTGATGCACAGGCCATGAACACAGGGATTTTTTTGTTTTGTTCACTGATGTCTCCACTTTGTGTCAAACAGAACCATACACGTAGTAGGTCCTTAATGTGTATGGAGTGGATAAAAGAATGAATGGATCTGACTCAAGATGAATTCAGAGATTTAGGAAAAGGCTTGATTATGAAGCTACCATAAGAAGTTTAATTTTATTTTAAGCATAACAGAACATTTTTGAGGGGATTTATGGTAGATTGACTAATGCTCCCCCTCAAAGATAACCATATCCTAATTCCTAGAGCTTATAAATGTTGCCTCACATGATGAAAGGGACTTTGCAGGTGTGATTGAGTTAGGGGTCTTGAAATGAAGAGATTGTCCTGGATTATCCAAGTGGGTGCAATGTGATCACAGGTGTCCTCTTCAGAAAGAGGCAGGAGGATCAGAGTCAGTGGAGAGATGTGAAGGTAGAAGCCAAGACGAGAGGAATGTAAGATCTCAAGCCAGGGAATGCAGGCAGCCTCCAGAGCTGGAGAACACAAGGAAACACATTCTGCCCTAGAGCCTCCAAAAGGAGCACAGCCCTGCTGGCAAATTTTAGACCCCAGACCTACAAAACTGTAAGAGGATAAATCTGTGTTTCTTAGGTCATTATGCAGTGATTTATTATAGCAGCAATTAGAAACTAATGCACAATTATTCCAAATTAAACAAAGCATTTGGCCACTTATTTAAGCTGCAGATATGAAGAATGATGCATTTTAAAAAATGAAATGTTTGTCACTTAAATTAAAATGTATTTTAAATGTTCTTACAAAGTTTAGCTGGACCATCCTTCTTATATCTTGTGTACTGTCACAATGGAAGTTGGAAAGAATAAGAGAACAAATGGAAACGAGTAAGAGAAGAGTAACTAGAGAAAAGTGTTGTAGAAAGGCAAGAGGGAAAAAAATGAGTTGATCCATTGTAGAAAAGCAAAGGGAAAGGAAAGGGAAGGGGAAAAGAACAAAAAGAGAGAGTGGGAGTTTGAGAGAAAGGTAAGGTATATTATCTTTTAAAAAAAGGTGTGTTTTGCATAACAAAATACCCCAAAATTTAGCAGCTTAAAACAACAAACATTGCATTCATCTCTCCACTGTGCTGTGTGTCAGAAATCTAGGAACAACAGATTTGGGTGGTCCTGGCTCAAGGTCTCTCCTGAGTTGGCAGTCGCCAGAAGACTCTACTGGGGCTAGGGAATCCACTTCCAAAATGGCGCTCTCAGCCTTGGTGCTTTGCCATGGTGGCTCCTCCATAGGGTTGTTTGAGGGTCTTCAGGGCGTGACAATCGGCTTCCCCTCAAATAACAATCCAAAGAAAGAACTAGAGGAGGCCACAATACATATTTTATGACCTAGATTCCAGTCACTCATGGCCACTTCCACCATATTCCGTTGGTCAGAAGTGAATCAGTAAGCCCAGTCCTCACTCATGGGGACAAGGATCAGTCTGTAATTTGAAGGAAATGTCAAAGAATTTGTAGACATGTCTTAAACCACCATGAAAGAAAGGGAGGAAGGAGTGCAGAGGAATTTAAGCAAAACACCTATCTTCCATTTGTTCAGAGAGGACACCTAGATATTTCCAGTTTTCTCCACTAATCTTTCTCCCTTCAGCCAAGACTAACTGGGGTATGTGTGTGTGTCTAGCAGGACAGATGTGGAGTCCCCAGCTGTTTCTCACTTTTGATTCCTACCAGACATATCAACCTTTTTTTTTTTTAGAGTGCCGTGGCATCAGCCCAGCTCACAGCAACCTCAAACTCCTGTGCTCAAGCGATCCTCCTGCCTCAGCCTCCCGAGTTGCTGGGACTACAGGCATGAACCACCATGCCTGGCTAATTTTTATATATATATATAGATATATATATATATATTTAGTTGTTTGGCTAATTTCTTTCTATTTTTTGTAGAGACAGGGTCTCGCTCTTGCTCAGGCTGATCTCGAACTCCTGAGCTCAAACAATCTACCTGCCTCGGCCTCCCAGAGTGCTAGGATTACAGGCGTGAGCCACCATGCCCGGCCAGACATATCAACCTTTATCTCAATTTTCCCGAGAAACTGCTGCTTCTACACTCAAGCTAAGTCTCTGTGTCCAGATAATCTAACCCAAACTCGAAATTTTGAGGATTCCCTACAACTGGTTTACTAAATTTGTCCCCCTACAAAAAGTTCTGCCACATTACATCCACTTTTCCAAGTTATCTTGCAGAGGCGATAAAGTCGTTCCTGGTAGAGATTCACTGTAGTTCTGATACATTCAGGAAGCGCTTATGGGTTGCGGATATAAATTAAGATAGAAGGTTCAGAGATACGGATCAAGTACTGTGATGAGTTCATTGGAATGTGACTCACAGATGGAGCCAGCCTGGAAAGATGGAATGAATGTGAACTTCTGTCCCTGCACAATTCTGAATTAGGTTACACTAATTAAAGAATTAGTGAGAAAGGTGAAGAAGATAGAACAGCCCAATAAAGAGATATCTCAGATCACATCTTTTTTTGCGTCCTTTTATTTCTTGTCAGATATTAGATTAGGCCTTTAGTTTTTCTTTGATTTCTCTCCCTTTCCCTATTTCTTTTCTGCTTCATAGAAAACAGTAAAACTAGCTTTATTCCCATAGAAAGCCTATAGATTCTTTTAAATTCATTGCATGTAAAAATGAGAAAGTTTCTCTTTTGCTACTGAGATTTTAGAGGAAATGTATTGTGCAGCAAAACTTATTATCAATATTTTAAAGCATTTACAAGCCTCAGTTTTCAGGTATTGATATTTTAAAAATCAGGATTTGGGAATGAAAAAATTAATATTTTGTTTTTGTATTTTTGCACTCTATGCTTAGAGAAACAGGTATAAATGCTTTAACATAATATTCTTTTTTTTTAATAGAAATTGATGTTTATTTTCCATCAACCTTATTTCCTTAACATGACATTCTTAACAGTTATTCTCAAATACTGAGGTAGAGACTAATTTATTTTTAATGTGCTTTTGTAAACTGAAAAATCAATTATTTTACTATAAAAAGACAACATTTTTTTGAGACTACAGATGAATTGAGGTAATCATTTTGATTATCAATATTTAGTAAGGCATTTCTTAATAGATGATGAAACAACTTTGCATTTTATTTAAAACAAAGCAAATGTGTCTGTAATATTTCTAGCATTTCGAATCTGTCCAAAACAGAATATATTCTGAACACCTTCTGTGTACCATTGAGCAGTTTTTGAATACCCAATTTAGGATATTAAAGGCAATACAACTTGTATGGAAAATGTTCAGTGTGCTAAAGCAGAATTGGGCAAAATTTTTCTGTAAAGGACCAGATATTAAATTGTTTAGGCTTTGTGGACTGCATAGTCTCTGTCACAAATATCCAACTCTTCCTTTGTAGGACAAAAGCACACATAGAAATATGTAAATGAACAGACATGGCTGCGTTCCACTAAAACTTTGTTTACGAAAACAGGCAAGCCAGATTTTCCCTCAAGTTAACCCCCTGAACTAAACAATTGATTTATACATACTAGACATCAAAAACGTTTTGTTTCTTTTGCATTCACTTAAATAAAATTCCCAGTAAATGTTATTTCTAAAGACAGTTGAAAGAATTTGTCTCTATAGTAGTCACATTTTTATAGAACTTTATAGTCACTTTATTTTTATAGTCCCTTATTTAGTTGTTAACAGTCATATTTGTATTATTCATGCCCTTGGATTGTTTAGCATGTGCAAGGCGAGGAACTAATAAAACAAAATTTTAGAAATAAGTATGTTCCATTTATTCATAACACGGTAGATAGGACAAAATCTCATCTCATTAAAATACATTGAAAGTTTATTAAACAAAAAAGCTGCAAGTGCTATTACTAAAGACAACCACAATATTTTATTTCTGATATCTGCAGTGATGGTGCCTTGTTTAGGTTGATGAAAAATACAGGCTTTCTTTCAAGGGAAAATAGAATATTATTTTCTGTTTCCTTTTTCTTTATGTGTACTGTTCTAAACAAAAAATAGAATAATTATTTTAAAAGCATTTTCAAATGATGTTACATATGCAATGCTTATGACCTTCTCTAGAATTAGTCTCATTTCTAAAAATATTTAAAAGCCTAAAACATCATTCATCCTTAACATTTTGCTTTGCTTTCCTACATTAATTACTGTTGCACTCTATCTATTTGCAGACAGACCCTCTGCTTCCTACTGCCCCCTTCGTCATTATTTAAGGGGGAACATTCTGTCAGCCTTCCATGACAATTGCTTTCAGAGAAAAGCTGACAAAACTGTCACAAATGACAATAAGTTTCTATTGCTTGTGGAGCCTGTTGTTATCAGACCTGATGCTGGATTGTCATAAGGTCCTGCCCTATGGTGGCTGGTCGTATGTGGAATCTGAGTGGATCAGATGGACCACGTGGGCACACTGGGGTCTGGGGTAAAACAAAGATGCTCTGCTAGTCCATTTCAAAAAACTTTCACATCTCTTTGGTCTTGGTTAGCGTTTGGGAACTTGGATTCATAATATTAATAGTGAGCAGAAGCCTGGTTGGTAGCCTCGATCCGTCTTCAGTTAGTCTGCACGACGAAATAAAGCTAACCACGCCACGATTGCACGATTGCTCTGCTTCCCCATCAGATTTTCCCAGCACCTTCTAATGGGTCCACACAGATGTTCTAGAATCAAGGGCAAGCTCTAGGGCGTGTGCCCACGCTACCTGAATCCTTCCAGCCAGTGCTGTTAACTCAAATAAGGAAAACAGTTTTGAGAAGAGAAAAACCAGTGGCCACTCAAAAGCTCGCTTTATGTGTCTCTTGCAGGAGTCCTTTGGAATCTCTCGTCGTGCGATGCACTCAAAATGCCAATCATCCAGGATGCCCTGGCGGTGTTGACCAATGCGGTGATCATCCCCCACTCAGGCTGGGAAAATTCACCTCTTCAGGACGATCGGAAAATACAGCTGCATTCATCACAGGTGCTGCGCAACGCCACTGGGTGCCTAAGGTCAGTGCTATGTCATTAGCACCTCCTCCTGCCGTCGTCCTCTGAACAGACATTTGCTCTTGCCACGACTTCAGTTGCTGTTTTACTCAGGATCAGACTGTTCTGAAAGGTGAATGTTGACGTGGCAAGGGAGTGTAAGAAGCTAATAAAAAACGTTTCTAATCAGCCACTAAACAGGTGTAGGTATCTTCCACACCTCTATACCTATACCAGTGTTTGACTTATTTAACAGGATTTCTTAGGTCTAGGGCAAATATAAGCATTTTCATTTCAACCAAAAATAAGTATTTTTTTTTTACTGAAAACAATAATTCTTGGTTATATGCTGTATCATGCATGTGGAATAAACAGGCAGTCCAACTGGTTGGGGAGAGTCTCTGGTTGATGTGTAGGGATGTAGCTAACTGTCACCAGTAGCTATTTTCTTTTTCTTTTAACTCTCCATGTGACTGTAAGAACCTATTATTCTTAGAAATAGCTTTTTAATAAGACCTGTTGTAATTAGTGTTTTTTTAAATAAGAAAAGTAGCAAATGTGTTGTAATTCTCTCCTAATGCATTTTTACAAAAATCACCCCCCAGGAGGTTTCTTAGAACCAACTTTATGTCTTGTTTAATTTTTGCATGTGGGAAAGAAAGTAATAATCAAGATATAATTCTCCTAAACTCTAGAAACTGTGCTCCCAAGGATGTTATATTTTGTACCAAAGTTGGAAATCTCTGCTGGATGAAGTTAAATGATGAGATGGGGGGTGGGGGAAGGGTGATTAAAAACACCTAGGCAAATAATCTATATTTTGGAAGTAAAATGTACAGGATTTCTTTAGCTAGGCTGGATCAAAGCTGCCATTTCTCCTGCAGTTGATCAGTTTCTAGGTATAAAAACCAGTCTCTACTGAGAAGGAACAAACTCACCTCAGTGACATCAATAATAATCATCTCGTGAATATTTATAACAATGCTCTCAGCCTGCAGTCGAGAGGGAGCATGTATGTTTGTGTGAATGTGTGCGCATATAGCGAGATAAGAGCCTGCCTCCGTGAATATCTACACGCATTCATGGACAGGAATGGGAATTCTCTGACGATTCTGCTTTTCCTTCAAGTCACGAAATAATGAACTTTTGACATGATTTCTCTGGCTAGGCTCTACGTAAGACAAATGTACAATTCTCCACAGCTCCCTATAGAGGCATCCATTTTATAACCTCTTAAATTCTGTTATCCTTTAGAAACCTTCTGTCCCACCAGAAGAAATGTAACTCTTCCAAAGCTGAAACTGTAGGCCCTTCTGACCTCACATGCCTGACTTTTTCTATGTAAGTTATTTGCAGCTACTAAAAGTATTTTTCCATTGCTAGTACCCTCTGTTTGCAAAGAGTGTCATCATTCCTAGTGAAGACCGTGGAAGAAAGTGCCTCAGAATCAAGTGCAGAAGTATAGTCAGTAAACACCCGGTTGGCTGACAGTTAAAATTCTTTCTGGATAATAGAGTAGCATAATTATGTCTTCATGATGTTTGAAAGAATGTAGGCCACTGCCACTATGAACGTACATTCAACGTCCTTTGTTGAGAAAGTAGATGAAGAAGCTAGACCAGTGTAGGTTCACGGGTCCCCTCTGCATGTCATCTACCATCTGGGGTGCGACCTAGAGCACAGCGAGGTCAGATTAGGACTTTATCCACTCTTCTAGAAGCTTGACCCTTGCTGCTTCTGCTGCTGGCTAGGAGTGACCACGTCACAGGAAGCGAAAAAGGAGGACATTTGGTTTGGAAAGAGTTTCTTGTAGCCAATTTGGGTTTCCTTAGCCAGGGTGCAACCAGGTTTAGTGATTTCATGCTTTTCTGAATATATCATGTGAGTGACAAAGCAAAACCCATCAATATATGGTGAAACTTTTTCTCTCTTAATTCATTAAACTTCTATACTCCTACAAAAAGAAATATGATTTCTCCTCCCTTGTTTGAGTTTGTTTATGAATCATTCCATGTTGATGAACAAGTTGGACTAGGAGAGGAAGAAAATAGCCCTGGGAAGGGCTGACATGAATTTATCAAAGACTCTGCAAATGAAAGTATTCAAGGAATTTTTACTGTTATTCCCCATTTACTGAGAAACAATGTTGGCAGAATACCAAAACAGCCACAGATGTCTGTATCGTGATAGAAGACATTAGATTTTAGTATGTGAGTATATTTTCATTCTGGGTTTTCCAACAAAGCCTAGATCTTTATTCATATTGAAGTAATTACCTCCTGTGCTACCCCTGCCTTCCAGCAGTTTTATCCCATGAGCATTTGCTGAGCATCTTCTGTGTGCCAAGGAGGGGCCAAGAAGGCAAAGATAGAGCAGCCTCCACCCTTCAGAAACTCATACCATAGTGGAAGAAATAGCACCCATGCAGTTAGCCCTGGCATAATGTCCTAGTGGCATTTTGATGTTATGATCAAGGGAGTACAGAAGGGAAAACTGGGGAGGGAGTGACCGACTCAGCCAGATTTGCTCAAAAAAGGCTTAAAGAATCAGGGGAGATTGGGCTAAGCACAGAAAGGACTTCACCGCTAACTGCAGTGGGAAAGCACTGTGGCCAGAAAGAGTAGCCAGCGTGCTCTGCACTGCCCTGGGAGGACTTCAGGGGGATTTGGGATACGTTGTCAGTAGAGACTGGATTTTTAAATAAAATTGTAGTGTTGTTATTCACCAAGTCCCTGTCCTCCAAGGGCCTGAACGTCCTGCTGCACGTGCATTGTTTATTCTCATACGCATTATAAGCTCAATAAGCTCCTGTTTACTAAGTCATGAAGCCAGTGCTTGGCCCGCACCCTGACTGTAGATCCAGACCATTCCCACCCTGCCACAGAGAGGAGATGGGGAGTTATGTGATAGGAGACTGTTAACAGATCTGCACTTAAAACAGTACACAACAACCAACCAGCCGATGAATGGGCAACCGTCTCCTTTCTGTTGTTTCCTTAAATTTGCTTCTCAAGATTTACTGAGTGGCATCCGCTTGGCCAACATCCCTTTTGCCTTCAAATCCCAGTTGTCTTCTCCCTCTCCCTTCTTTCTTACTTCCCATTCTCCCATCCTAGAACCTAATGTATAGAGTGATTTGGTGGCTTGGACAGCTAGTCACTCAGCCCCACAGAACTCCCTTGTCTTCACCTCCACTTTTCATCTTCATGTAGACAACTAGAGCTATGGGTGCCCTGTTTTGTTTGAAGATAATACTAAGCAGGGCATAGTGGCTCATGCCTGGAATCCCAGCACTTTGGGAGGCTGGGGCAGGAGGATCACTTGAGGCCAGGAGTTTGAGAACAGCCTGGGCAACATAGGGATACCCACCTCTGCAAAAAGTAAGAAAGATTAGTCATATGTCATGGCGCATACCTGTAGTCCCAGCTATTCTGGAGGCCAAGGCAAGACAATTGCTTGAGCCCATGAGCTGGAAGCTGGAGGCTGCAGTGAGTGAGCTATGATTGTGGTGCTGCACTCCAGCCTGAGCAACCCAACAAGACCCTGTCTCAAAAAAAAAAAAAACCAATGAGACTATATTTTAAGGCACGTGCTAGATAATAATGTTACATTATCTTTTGAGTGCTCAGACTCCTCCATTCTTTTACAGATGACTTTAAGATGAGTTGATATTTTTGGCCTGTTTCTACAGCTATTGTTTCAAGAATATATAAAGAAAATAAAACTCCTGTCCTAGGATAGTATTTCCTAAACCAGTGCAGCTTACAGATCCAGTGGAAGGAGCGTACGATAGGCAAAAGTAAATTTTTCTTCTCTTTATGAGAAATCGTTACTCTTGATTTTTGTTCCTAACAAGACTCGGTCTTGTTTATGTCGTTTCAGGATGGGAAGTTGAGGTTAAGAATCTAAGCAACTGCTATTCTAAAAAAGATCAAATTTTTATTTTTCAGGAAAAAAGGCTATTTATACAAATCATACTGCTCTTAAATATCCAAAAGCTTAATAGAGAGAAATTTAAGTCAGTAAAATATGCCTAAGTCTTAGTAAGCCGGAGTCTGAAAAGCTGACACTACTCAATCTTTTGACAATTTCATGCAGTCTTAATAGACTCTGTCCAGTTTCCCGGGCCACCGCCTTGGCAGTAGAGGCTGCACCGATATCGATGACGGCCTCCCCTCCACCCCCAGGTGGTCCGGGACCAGCGAAGGAGGCAGGCTCTCGGGGAGCAGGCTAAAGAGGGGAGACAAAGGCAAAGGCCTTCTCTGAGAAGGATGGTAAATCTTCATGGAAAGATAACATATCATGTTGACACAGCAAAATTTTACGCAATATGAAATATAAAATGAAAAGTTAATGCCTTTAGTCCTTTTCCATTTAAAATTCATTTTGAGATAGGAAATGGAATTTTTCAAAAGCAGATCTATCTATTTGTTCCTGAAGGATCTCTCTGTCACTGAGGAAAGAGAACAGAAGTGAAACTTTTAGATTTTGTTGGAGGCGTGAGTTGATAAGAGTGACAAAGGATGGGGGGACGCCAGGCAGTGCGGACAGCTGGGGGAGCCGTGGGCGGTCAGCACCTGGGGGGTTCCCTCTGCTCTGCCTCCCCTGCTGGCTCTTCCTTCCCCGCCCCAGACACGCTAACCTCCCTTCTGCCACGTTTCTTCTCTCGGCTAGTTCCTTTTGCTCCAGTTCTGCCATGTTCCAACTTCAGTTCTCACAAAAACTATTTAAAAATGTGGCCCAAAATAAACATGGCAAAATGTTGGAAAGGCTTAGGATGTAAGAATGAGTGAGGTTATTTTGTTAGTCTTCCTTCTTCTTTTGTGATTAAGGAGTCCCAGGGAAATGACTTTCTATAGCCCAAATCAGGCTGTTCAGATCTTGAAAGAGATAAAGTTGTTTACTTATGATCATTTCATTGCACACTGTGAAATCAAATTCTTCTCTTAACCTTTGGGTGATACAATCATCACCTTCAACCAAAAACGTGTACTGATGGACCATGGCCTGAACACTGGCCAGTGGAGATCGAGCTGTCTCGGCCTGTGGACAAGCTCACTCACATTGGCTGAGGTCACTGTAGTGGGCTGAAAAAATGTGCCTCCAAAATTCACATCCATCTGGAAGCTTATTTGGAAATAGGGTCCTTGCAGATTTAATTAGTTAATTAACATGAGGTCACGCTGGATAAAGGTGGGCCCTAAACCCGGTGAATGGTGTCCTTACAAGAAGAGGACATACACGCAGAGAGACATGAGGGGAAGGCCATGTGAAGACGGGGCAGAGACTGGAGTGATGCAGCCACAGGTCAGAGGACCCAGGGATTTCTGCAACCCCCGGAATGAGAAGAGGCAGGGAGGATTCTTCTCTATAGCCTTCGGAGAGAGAATGGCCCTGCTAACACCTTGATCTGGTCATGATCTGACCTCCAGAACTGTGAGACAATAAAGGTTTGTTGTTTGAAGCCACTCGGTTTGTGATACCTTGTTCTGGCAGCCCTGGGAAAATAATATGGTCACCCCAACAAGAAAATGAGAGAGGGCCTGCAAAGCCGGGGGAGCTGCCTGAGGACACAGCACAGGGACAAGAACGAGGTAAATAACAGAGACGCTGCCTGTCCCCACATAGAGGCCACACACCGAAACAAACAAGCAGATAGGGGGTTGTTTCCCTCTGTGCACAACGCTGTTCCCCTCCATAGCTTAGGTACAAAACAAAACATTTTCTGTAGCAGGATTGAGCTCTGCAAGCCCAGATGTGGCTGCCTTGGCCAAAGAAGGTTCAAGTCCAGCCTCCTGACCAGATAACCATTAAACGAGGGTCTTCCCGGCATGGATCTTACTTCTGTGTGTTCTGCACTCACTTATGAGCCTACCTTCCCTTCTCCTCCTGACTTTGAACCAGCTTCTGAAGGTTGCGTCTCACACTATGGCCAACCAGAAGTCACTCTCCATTCTTACACAGAGAACGTGACATAAGTATCATTTAAGGAAGTCAACTCCCACAGCCCCATGTAGAACAAATGCTTTCTGGATGCACGGTGAAACATAACTGCATTTCCCATTTAAAATAACACAAATCAATATCCTAAAGATCCCTGTCGTAGCCATTCCCATCATTTCAGAGTGAGCTGTAGGTAAAGGCTTGTGGAACGTCTCTTTTTGCACCTTTAATCTAACAGCCGGCTCAGTAAGACAGCTCCGCTCTGCATTCCCGTGTAGCTGCGTTCTCTGTAGTCATGGGTGCTTAGGACTTTATATCCAGCCAAGTATGTGTGTGAGGCCGCTTTGCTCACTGCCGCGGCTCATTTCCCAGTGCCATTGAGCCGTTTATTTATTTTTATGATTCTATTCCCTCTTCAGCATCTTGTCCTGAAGGACAACAATATACCACCCTAATTTTTTCCATCTATCTTTGTGTACACAAGAATGTTATTAAGCCTGTCAAAGTATCTACACTGTGCCTTTGCTTATGAGTATAATTAAACTCAGACCCTCAATTAGTCACTTTAGCCCGTATAACGGATGAGCGCGTGGTCCCACGGTGCCACTAATTCTAGAGTGACCTTGAGAAAACCCCATCACAAAGTAATGTTAATGATAATCACACTCTGGCTGGAAAGCTCCAAGGACATTTATTGTATCTGGTTTACTCTTGCATTAGCCACAGGTAAGAAGAGGAATTACTACTATTTGTAGGTTAAGTTTAGTTGGCTGCCAATATTATTCATCCGTTTAAAAGAATTGTTTTTGTGTTGTATAATGAGCTCTGGATTAGCTTATGCTACTCTTCGCCAGGCAAAGGGCATGTGTCACTGGATTGGGCACAATTTGTCCAGGTTCCTAAATAGGAAAGGGACTTTGTGTGCATGCCGGAACAGGCAAGACGCCCACCGCTCACCCCACTCCCTCCGCATCTTCCCAGCCCCGGTCCCTGGGCAGTGGAAGCTCCTCGCCTGGGCAGTTCTGCACTCCTGATCAGTGTGTCTCATAGGGATGTGATGTGGGGTTGTTGAGTCACAACTCAACATGAAGGTCCTCTTCAGAGGGGGGAACAGATTCATTCAGTGAGGGGAGGAGTAACAGGGGATCTTAGGAGCTCATCAGAAAGGTGGTTGCCTGCCCAGCTCACCAGCTCCCTTGGTGACGAGGACACAAAGCTCCCATGGCGCACCCCAACACTTCCAGCTCACTTCCTCCCGGCCCCATCAGGAGGTGGTGGTTTACAGAGTCATGCACTGCCTAATGACACAGACACACTCTGAGAAATTCATCACTAGGCAATTTTGTCACTGTGCAAACATCATAGAGTTACTTACACAACCTATACGGTACAGCCTGCTGCACACCTAGGCTACATGGCCTAGACCATTGCTCCCAGGCTGCAAACCTGCACAGCATGTTACTGTACTGAATACCGCAGGCAACTGTAACACAGTGGTAAGTATTTGTGTATATAAATATGTCTAAACACAGAAAGGGTAATGCGTTACACTATGTTACCATGTCACTAGGCAATAGGAATTTTTCAGCTCCATTATAATCTTATGGGACCACACAATCTGCCATTGCCTGAAATGTGTGATATAAGAAGCTTGGTAGGATCAAAGCAGGAGGAGTAAGTTATCTCAACTGAAAGTTTTGTTCTCTCAACATACATTCTTTGGAGCCCCTACTCTGCGCCTGGCCCTGTGGGGTGCTGCGGCGGCAGCGCAGAGCCAGCAGAAGAGCCCCTGGAGTCTGCGGCACAGCGTCCCTGAGCCAAGACAACCTGACCATCCAGGTCCACGCTGGGCTGCCCGGACTGCACAGTCCAGGCTATGCTTTCCCTGATGAATCCCTCAGAAGACAATATTCTTTTTTTAAAATATTTCCATGGCCGACCAACCTCCCTCATAGTGACACATTCTCTCTTTACATAAAAAGCGTTTTACAGTTAACTGGCTTGCGGTTTATATCGTGTAGCTCTTGGGCTTTCTCTCTCTTCAGAATTTCGCATCTCTCTTTTCCATCAGGAAAATTTAGAAAAGCTTTATTTTTCAATTCTTTCAGAGGTCTTTCTGTCCCGCCAAAAGGACTAACTATAATTGTGCAAAGTTCTTCCTGCAATTTTTGTTCCACGAAATAGTAATGGGAATTATTTCTTCCCAAACAGTATTTTAAAAAGTGAGAGTATAATGATTTCTCCTTAAATGTAAATGATTAATATAAATACTACATCATGCTATTCCCTTTTAAAGTTTTCATCACTTATTTCTGCAAAGTTTGATCTACTTAACTATGAAAATATGCAGGCTCTAAATAAGACTTGTTTTAAATTTTGTACTCTATAATTTGGTTGCAAATATGGGCTTCTTTTAAAAGGACGAGCAAATATTTAATTTTATCTTTTCAGTGTGAATAGTCATTCTTTCTATTAGTATATGAATATTCAGACTTTTCCATTAGTATGAACGAATTACTCCCTTAAAAGAGATTCAGTGGAAAACTTTAGTTAATTCCCAGTTGGTATAAAATGATGTTTAATATTTATTTCTATAAAGCATTAGGTTATAGGGTGTTAGCTCCCTAATAAATAAAAAGCTGGTTCATTCTTAAAATTCTTTTTTGATATGAAAAATATAATTTTTCTTCCTGCTGCCTCCCAAATTATATTACATTGCATAAGAAGTAGCTTCCCTGGAGGAAAAGCAATGAAACAAGCCTATTAACCATAAATTGAAAAAGAAAGAGCTTGCCAAACAGTTTCGCTTATTGCTCACATACCAAACATCTCTAGTATTTTAACACATCTATTTCCATGCCGTTTCTCCTTCCCCTTTGCAAAGTGGTGTTATGTTACAATAAACAAAGCTGGCATTTACCAGAGTTGGGACAAAACAGCCCATGAGTCGAGTACAGCTCACAGAAGAACAA
>CAUYSK010025317.1:0-13525 GCA_963575035.1 Avahi laniger | reverse complement strand
GGCTGCTCTGATGTTACTTGCTTTTCTGGTTCTTCTGGAGCTCTCTGGCCTTTCCTGCTTACTGTCCTTTCTCAGTTTTTGTTTTCTTTCCCACTCCTTAACTGTTGCTTGTCCCTCAAGGCTCTTTCTTTACTGTTTGTGTCTCTCACTCTGCCTTATCGTGCATGTCTCCAATTCTCTTCCATCCCCACAACCCTCCAGGCACTGTTCTCACTCTGTCCAGCTCTCCTTGGAGCAGTCTTATCCCTTTCACTAAAGGATCCAAAGTCTTTTCTCCAGCTACAGACATTGGATTTAGATGGCTGACTCCACACAAATGCCCCAAGGGTTCCCTGGCCACCACTAGTCTCTCAAGCCAGAAAGTGGAGTCACCCTAAACTCATGTCCCTTCCTCATTTCCAACATCCAGTCATACCAAATCTTGCAAATTTTACCTCTGATTTTCGAAATCAGTCCCTTCCTTTCCACACTGACTTCCCCAGTCCTAGTTCAAGTTATTATCTCTTGCCTGGACCACAGCAAAATCTCCTCACAGAGCTGTCAGCTTCCAGTCCAAACTCCCTCTTTTTACTCCCTGACACCGTCCAGCAAGATCTACTGAAAATACAAATGTCTACTACTAGCCTAGCTAAACCTCTTTTTAAAAAACCTTCTATTAACTATGCACACAGAGAAAAAAGATTCTTCCCTTCCAGGCCCCATCTACTTCTCCAGTCTTATGTCTTATCTATTCTATACTTGATCTTCACTCTCTGGTAGTACAGAACTGATTATATCCTGATTCATTTCTCTATTTCTTACCTCTAATTTGGTATCTATTATGTTCTTTGTTCATGCTGCTTGATCTTACTAGAATTATCCTTGTATCTTTCCTTCCCTGAAAAAATATTTCACTATTCTGGTCTCAGGAGATAACCTCTCTAGGAAGCCTTCTTAGTCCCATTACGTGAAATCACCTGTTTGTGTGTTTCTGCCAACAAAGATCATAAGCTAGAGGGCAGGGACCAAGTCCTTCCTATTCGGTGTCCTATTCTCAGTGGATAGCACAGCAGAGGTGGAAGATGTATTTGCTGAGTCAAAGAATCTTAATAAAAGTAATTGGACTTCTTAAAGCAAAAGTTAGTAAGATTAAAAACATTTGAGAGCTATTTTGAACACCATTTATATTTAGATCAAATTACTGGTAAATAAAGAACCTAAAGAGAAATTCTTTGAAGGAGAAGCATTGATGAGCCATGAGAATACTATCTTACTCTTCATTATCCCTGCACACAGAACAATATCAAAAATCAGTTTAGCATGTTTGTTTTCATTACAACAGCTTTTCAAAGGGAGGCAATTTCTCTTATAGATGTTCTCCTACTCAGGAACTTGAAGGAATAGCTGCATCATCAGATGTAGACATAATATTTCTTTAATAAATTAGAAAATCTTATGAAAGTATTGGGAGTTACATGGGCAATAGTCATAAATCTTGTGACTATTTTCAAATGCCATTTATACTAAATGATGGTTTATGATAACATCACCCTCGTTTAATGTTAAGAAATGTGGTTCATGAAATGACTTCCAAAGAAAGTTAAATTAATTCATTCACTTGTTTCACTATTTAGAGATAGGCTAAGACCACATACTGCTACTTACTTGTATCTCCATGGCACTTACTACAGACCATTTAACAAAATCGGAGTTCAATTACCGCTTATTTATAATAACCATCATGATGTGTTATTTTTTTTTCACATATTTAATATTTATAAAACTCTTTGTCTCCACCGTATAACCACAGAAATGTTGAGAATTTACCAGCCCACCACTGGGAAGCAGCAGGAATGCAGTGAGGGAGGTGGGTAGCTTGCCATTGGAGTGTGCCCAGCCTCCTGGGTAGAACAAGACACCTGAGCGGAGTTCCACTTCAGCCTGGAACAAAACCCACCGATGCATGGGGAAGGCTCCGTGGCCTCCAAGTTCTGCATTCTAGTGCCTCCCAACTCTGAGTTGAAAGTCCACAGGACAGTTTCTGCCTTTGCAGCAATCCTCCACTCCTGTTCTTATCCACTATTGTTTCTCTACAAAACTGGTAACTTTTCCACCTTTAGGAATTAGTTTTAATCTGTCTATGGCATTCTATATCTTTCCTGAATTTGAAAGAAATTTTTCTTTGAGAATATTTTTCTGTCATTTTGGTTGTGACAGCATTTGTAAGCATATGGATGGTACCGTGCTCAGTTTATCATATTTATAAAATGTCTCCCTAATTAGACATTTTGACTGATGATAATCAATTCAGTCAACAACTTCACCTAGATTAAAAATAGACATGGATTTTTAGTAAAAATTTTCAACTTAAAAGTGAGTTATGATACAAAAGTCTATAAGCTGGTTGTTTAGAACATGGAAATAATTTTATTCATTCACATAGCACCTATCGTGTACTAAGCACTATTTTCAGAGAGAGACACTGTAAATAAAAGACAAGGTTCCCATCTATTATAATTTCTGTAATTTAATTTAGGAAAACTTTGACATAAACAACGCATATTATGTACATGTGTACATGTGTTTATATATTTACATTTCAAGACTTACGATGCCTTAGCAGCCATTAGTTAGCATTTCAACTACTGTTATCAGGAGCCAACACTCCTGCTTAGCAATTTAATTAGTATTTAAAAATAGAACAGAAGGTTTATTAATTTGCAAAGGGGCTATCAGAAATCATTTTCATTTGTGAAATGAGTGATGTCAAAGACACGTGGTTGGTTAAAAGACTGCACAGATTCTATCATCTCTGCAAAAACAAGACAAAAAAATCTGGCAAGACGAAAAATCTAACACTTGCAGTGCAGCACTCAAGATCAGAAACCCCTTGGGCCTGCTTCTCTCAACTCAAAGGACTCTGCCAAACTTGAGCCACGGCTAGCTGGCCTCACAGTCAGGACATCACCATTGTACCTGCATTGGAGGAATCCGTTTGTGCAAGTCAGAGTGCCCAAGGACAGCGAGTTTGACTTGTCCGGAGTGGCAAGACTGGCTGTGGCTCTTTACTGTGACTGCTTGCTCACAAATGACTATAAACCTGGCAGAGGTTAAGACCAGAAGTTGTTTTCATTGTGAGTTACCGGGTGGGAGCCAGAGACAATACTAAGGAAGGGCTAGATAGCACTCACTTCTTGGGCAGAGGCTACCCAACATTGAACAAAATAACTCAACAATGCTGGATAGCCAGATTGGGTTAAAGGAGTCTGCAACAAAGCCCTTGTGGACACTGCATTCTAGTAGAGGAGATCAACAATAAACAAGGATCAGTGACAATGTTATTAGGAAGGAAATAAGCAAATGGTCAGCGAAGGCCCTTTCAGGAGGAGGTATCTGAGCTGAGCGAGCCCTAATCGTGAGAGGAGGAGAACCTTCCGGACACAGGAGCAAACACCCTAAAGCAGGCAAGCACAGGATGCATTGAGAAATGAAAGACCTGTGTGACAGACAGGACGGCGTGTGGAGGGGAGAGTGGTCCAAGGTGAGAGTGGAAAGACTAAGGAGAGCCAGATCACATCTTACAGTCTTGGCAGCCATGGTAAGGAGTCTGGATTTTATTCATGGTGTCATGGAAGCCACTGAAGAATTTCAAGAAGCTGACTGACTATGGTTACTATACAGAGAAATAAACTGCAACGGTTAAGGACGTAGGGAGAATAGGAGACTGTTCCACCATTCAGGCGAGAGATGGTGGTACCTGCCTAGGGGGTGGAAGTGGAACTGGAGAGAGGTAGACAGATATTTAGGAGGCAGAAGTGACAGGACTTAGCCCTCAAATGTTTACTTAACGCTTAAAATACCTGCATGTAACACCAATATTTCTGTACTATTCTTTTTAAGAGCAATCACTGAAGAATTTAACCGCCAGCAATAACAATGTCTATTCTGAAAAATGTATTCAGACATACTTGGGGCCCAGGAATACAGATCCTCCCATTGCAGACTGAGCAGGAATTCCTGCTCCACCCACCTTCTCAACAAAGGAAGGGGAGTGAGGATACCCCACTTCCAGTCTCCTGGCCGCAGCTGCCCTGGCCTGGGCAGGCATGACTCAGTCAGGTCACGGACGGTGAAGGGTGGGACAGGACCTCGGGAGGGTGAAAAGCCAATGGCAATGTTCATCTGAGGGTCCCCTCAGGCTAACTGCCTGTCAACACAGTCCCTCCCTTTCTCCTCAGACCCCAGTCTATCTGCTGCTCTTTGTACTGCCATCACCAGCTGATCGGATGTGCTTTCTTCTTCGCCCATATACAAGTCTGGAATTGAATCCATTTTTACATATGTAAAGTGTGCAGAAACAAGGAGCCACCTATACTTTATTTCCATTAAGAAAAAAACCAGCCAATTTATTGAGCGCTTGTTGTATGTCATGTGTTGTTTTAGAGCTTTCAATGTATTAACTCATTTCATTCTCTTTTTTATAGAAGGAGAAACAGATACAAAAAAATTAAGTAATTTACACAACTAGCAAGTAGCAGAGCCAGGATTAAAACCCAGGCAGTTGGACTGCTGTCCTCCCTTGAGCTACACTGCCACTGGAGTCTGGCTTCAAAATCATGTTCTTCAGGTATAAAATGAAACAACTGCAATCAACCGCAGAAAGACCCAAGATTCCACTTAAAGACAGTATCCAACTTATGTTTTAATGGAGAAATGCTCAAGAAAATGTTTATATGGTTTCTATAGTGCTGAGATTACACGAGTTTGTTTTCATTAAGTTTTGGATCACTTCCAGAAAATCAGATTAATATATGAAGAAGAAAAAACATTCATTTTTCATTTAATATGTGGTAAAAGAGGAACTCATGTATATACTTGTCAGGCCTGCCGGAGTGTAACCCTGCAGGGTAGGAAGCACCTACCTTCTCTGAGAGCTTCCCACAAAGAGAACTATTAGTGTGGAATGATCGCTTGATTCAAAATCAACAGCATTCTTCAAATGTCACAAGCATCCCCATGGAGTAACGCAGGTCCCCAACAAGACCATTAAGCGGATGTTACAAACTGTAGCCATGAAGAAAGGAGTTCATCTATGCTGGCAGTGATTGGGAGTGGGAACAAAAAGGCAGGAATGTTCTCATTATTCAACAGTTTCCTGGTTAACCTTCTAACAATGAACAGAAGTATTTCCTAAGTTTAGAATTCAGAGCCATGGGGCTTTCATCACCCAGAACTGCAGACCAAAAAAAAAAAAAAAAAAGGAAGTATTAGAACTATCTATATGTGGGAGAATAAATATTTTGACAGTTAAAGATGATAAAAAAAAAAGGTAAAGTCTTCTAAATAAATGATTCATGCTATAAAACATCGGTCTAGTCACCTAGGTTACATAACAATAAGAGTTGTAAATATTTTTAGGAACAATATTTTGCCTATGTCTTCATGATGCATCTCAAAACAGTTCCAAAATCACCCCAATAGAGAGCTCTGTAAACACACACACAGAGTGATGCAGCTCATCACAGATGTGAGCTTTCTCCAGAATCCTTCCTGGTTTTCTTATTTTCTTTAAAATTGAATGCAGGCCAGCACAGTGGCTCATGCCTGTAACCTCAGCAATTTGAGAGGCTGAGGGGAGAGGATCACTTACAGGCCAGGAGTTTGAGATCAGCCTAAGCAACATAGTGAGAACCCCATCTCTACAAAAATAGAAAAAAATAGCTGGCTGTGGTAGCTCACGCCTATAGTCCGAGCTTCTCAGGAGGCTGAGGCAGGAAGATCGCCTGAGCCCAGGAGTTTGAGGTTACAGTGAACCGTGCTCCTGCCACTGTACTCCAGCCTGGGCAACAGAGGGAGACGCGTCTCTAAAAGAAAAAGTATACAAATTTTGAAAATGTTATGTTCTACTCTATAAAAGAGCTGGTTTTGATTTCTTTTTAGCAGGGGGTTAACTTAAAACATTACTTTTCTATCAGGTAATACTGTAGTTGTCATTCCAGAAGATGGATCAATTTTAACCTGTGGCCTTTCACATCTCCCCAACACCAAGGATGGATATAGAAAACTTCGAGTTTGAGACCAGGTCTTTAAAAAATGTAGGAAACCAGAATGTGATGGTCAACATTCAGGTTCTTGCAGAGCTGCGGCTCTCAAGCCTTGCTACCTATTACAGTCACCTGGAAAGCTCCCAGTGCCTAACCTCCACCCCAGATCAACTGAATCAGAACCTCCTGGTGGAGGAGGAGACCATTGTGTTTTGTTGTTGCTTCTTTTAGCTCCACTGGATGACTTTAAAGGGCAAAAAGGATTGAGAATCACTGTCTAGAAGATCCTAAAGAAATAGTAAGGTCCCAGTGAACATGAAAGTCAACCCCTGGGACAATCATCTTGCCCTTTCTTTCTAAACCCAACCCTCTCAGAGACACAGACAGTGATAAGGTGATACACATGCGCCTTCCCCTGCTAGGGCGGTGTTTTAAAAGAAAACCACCTAAAACAGAAGGTTTAGATGAGATCCGGAGTCTCAAACATCATATAAAAATGTACAGGTTTCAGTGAAAATAATCGTATCAAGAACCAGGAAGATCTCAAGGTGAATGAGAAAAGACAATCGACAGATTCTAACACCAAGATGACAGAGATGTTAGAATTTTCTGACAAAGATTTTAACACAGCCATAATAAAAATTAACAAAAATTCTTCCATGAGCAATTACGAACATGCTAAATCAACTGGGAGAAATGCCATCATGTTCCTCAGGCCCCTGAGGAAGATTCACTGCTGGCCCAGCCAGGACTGTGCAGGTCTGGGCCAGTGCAGGTTGGGACGCCAGGGGACGCTGATTCAGCTGTACATTGCAATGACGATCATCTTCTGGTACCTGTGCACTGTAATTTGCCTTTGGCTTGATGGATCTAAACTGATTTTCTGAATAAGACAGTTGAATGAGTTAAAGAAGACTCCCTAGAGGGGAGCTCCATCCCTGAGGATTGAATGACTGACAATGTCTGTGTCTGCAAGGGGTTGGGTTAAAAAGGGGGGGGGGGCAAGATAACTATCCCCAAGGGTAGGCTTTGACTTAATACCAAAAGCATGAATCAAAATAAAAATTGGTAAGTTAGATGTCATCAAAATGAATAATTTCTAGTCTGTAAAATAGCCTGGAAAGAAGAGAAAAAGACAAGCTGTAGTTTGGCACACTATGTATTCGAACAAAGGAATGTGTGAAGAACTTGCAAAACTCAACAGAAAATCCATTTAGAACATCAGCAAAAGACATAAGGAGACACTTCACCAAAGATGATATACAGATGGCAAGTAAGTGTATCAAAAGATGTTCCCCGTAATTAGCCATTAGGTAAATGCAAATTAAAACTACAATGAGATATATCACTACCCATCCAACAGGATGGCTAACAATTTTTTTTAAAACATGGTGACACCACCACATTCTGGTGAAGATGCAAAGAAATCGGGTCATTCATATGTTTGCTGGTGGGGGTGTGAAATGGTATAGATAGCCACTTTGGAAAACAGTTTGGCAGTTTCTTAAAAAGTAAACATGCAACTGCCATATGACTCAGCAATTTCACTCTTTGGCATTTACCCCAGAGAAATGAATTTTACATAAAACCCATACATGAGTGTTCACAGCAGCTCTATTCATAAAATCAAAACTATAAAGAACCCAGATGTCCCTCAGCAGGTGAACAGTTAAACTCTGGTACATTTGGAACACTGCTCAGCAATAAAAATGGAAAAATATGGACATGCAAAATTCTAGATGAATCTCCAGAGAATTATGCTAAGTGAGAAAAGGCAACCCAAGAGGTGTAATTCCATTGATATGACATTCTTAAAATGATAAAAATATAGAAATAGAGAACAGAGTCTCGGTTGCCAGACTTTACAAAGAGCTGAAAGTAGCAGGGAAGAGGGTGTGGCTGTAAAAGGGCAATATGAAGAATCTTTGAGGTAAAGGAAACGTTCCGTACCTGGACTGTATCAATGTCCATATCCTGGTTGTGATGCTGTAATACAGTTTTGCAGGCAGTTATCAGTGGGGGAAACTGGTAAAGAGACACGGGAACTTTCTATTATTTCTTAAAATTGCAGGTCAATTGCCAAAATAAAAACTTTACTTTTATAAAAGAAGGCTATTGGCCCACTGAGCCCTGACTGCAGCATACAGCAAAGAGCAAGTACTTGGCAGTGACCTTTACGTGTGATTTTTATTTACTGGCCATTTTTAACTCTAGCATTTCATCCATGATTCGTGAGTCCCAGCAATCTAACTAATTTTATTAAATAAAAAGGGGTACCCTGCAGCCTTGCCAAGACCAATTATTTCCACGGTAACACTCAACGTAGTATTAACTATCAAACCTACACCACACCACAGCCTAGAGTGGACCACTTTCTCTGCCACTACGTCCTTTGTTCTCTTACATCTCTTCAGAGGAAGATGCTAAAATGCCCTTCTGCCCAGCACCATTACCTTTCAGAGACTAACATCTTCATATGAATGAGGAGGAGAAAAAAAGATACTACTCTAGTGTATTTAGGACAAAAAGAATCTACCTGTGATTCAATTCACATTTAAAAGATTCTGAATCCACAATTACCAAGTCCAAAAATAAAAATTGCAACCTTCACATTTTCCCTACAAGTACAATCCTTAAAACTTTCCCAGACATAAGGATTCACGTTTCCAAGTGTACAGAGAAACTTATTTCAATATGGAAAGGTGAAAATCTACCCTGAATTGATAGCTCTCCAAGAGGCGAAATCCACAATCTATCCTAATACTCCTAATACTGTGGTATTTCACAACCGTTGTTTGTCAGGCCGTGCTACCTTCTGCGTGCCACGTTGGTGAAAATGTCAGTTTCCACTCATGGTCGTAGGAACTGGTTTACTTGGTTTGCTAAATTCTAGTCACTCCTAAGAATGCAGGTTCTCGGATGAGAGTATAGTTTCTCCAGCCCTGTAGTCTGCTCTTTTAAAATCTTCTACATCCATTGGAATTCAGGAATTCAGCAGCTAATATCTTAAAAGATTAAAAAAGCCAGGACCATCAGAATATAAATTACATCTTAACAATCCAGATTAACAGCAATAAACAATCCATAGGGAGCTTCCCGGATATTGTTTCCCAGATAAATTAACAACATAATTTGTAATGCAGAGAAGTCACATCTACAAGCATTTAACTTATGCAAATTAAACTAGATCCATGGAAGGAAGGCGGGGAGGGAGACCAGGAAACCAGAGGCCATCCCTGCTCCCCCAGTCTCGGTTCCTGGAGGCCTCTCTGAAGTGTGCACTTGGAGACACTGAGTCTGCTACTAGTGGTTCAAGTGCACCTTTTGTTTTATAACATGTCCTCTTACTCTGAGGTCCCCACACCCCAAGATCTGTTAGGAAACAGGCCACACATCACCACCTGAGCCCTGCAGCAGCACCTCCCTCACGACACCCCACCCTCCCACCCCAGTCCGTGGAAAAACTGTCTTCCATGAAACCAGTCCCGGGTGCGCAAAAGCTTGGGGACCACTGTAGTCTAAATAGAATCTTCCTTCTTCACTGGGTGCTCAACTGAACATGTAGTAATTTTGTTCCAATGCAAGAGGAAACACTGGCTGTTTAAACAGGTGGTAGGACAGCCTCCATGGTGGAGCCTTTCTAAAGAGGTATTTTAAGTCGAATTTTAACCAGCACTAGTTTTGCACCAGGGGCTGAGTTTGGAAACCATTACACAGTTATGTGTTCTCCATTAGTCCCTACCTCTTCTCCTGTGGATTAAGTGTACATAGGAGTGTACAGATGTGTGTGTGTACGAGTGTGCACATATACAAGCACATTTCCAAAGGTGGCAGAGCACACTGGGTTAGCACCAAATCAATGCTTCCCCGTCCTCTCTGTAGATACTAATTCTCTGAGGCAAGCAAGTGCACTGGGGAAGCCGCACCAGCCCACTGCCTTTCAGTAGGCGTCAATGAAAACGCAAGAGCATATACATCTCCCCTCAAACACTTAGAATTTTGGTGTAAAAAATGAGATGTTTTCAAAGCACTTCATTTTATTTAATAAATCTATGAAACAGTAGTTCCCCAAAATTTTCCCCACATATACTGAACATCTAAAATTTCTTTATTACAGAATAAGGCCCTGTACGCCACAAAGAAAGCCTGAGAACATCAAAATATTTTTGTAAAAGAGGACAAAGGTCTATAAACATCCTTCATAAAGGGCGGTTCTGATGAAACAAAGAGGAACGCAAAGACCAGGCTGAAGAAATGCCAGGCGAGATGAAAAGTGTGGTTAGCAGGAGACTGAGTCTGAGACAACCCTGACCATTCTGGGAGTTTGGCCACAATTAAGGGAGGAAGGGAGAGACACAGAAATACTTCCATGCCTAACCGTTCCTGCCTTCTCATCCGTAAAGGAAAGAGGAGCTCTCACCGATATCATGCGGCATGAAAAGACAATCAGCTTTTACATGAAACCTCGGTCATTTTGAAAAGTGATGGCCGGCATTTACCACACTTAGAGAGACTTTGATCTCAGGCTCACCCAAAGGCACAACACATTCTCCAGCAGTTAACATGAGAGTTGTCAAGACGACTGCTTAATGGAATCTGTCCAAATCTAGAATCAATCACTTTTTGCCAAAATATGATTAGTTACTGTAATTCTAAGACACAAGAAAGGCAATTTGTGCTCCCTTTTGCTCAAAGCACTGATCTAGTGGAATTTAAGGAGACTATTTTACGGAAATTGAAAGCCATACAATTTCTCTATTTTATGACCTGAGTTGGGAGCTCAAAATTTAGAGTCAAAATTGAATATGCTCTTCTGAGCAGATTAATCATTGTTACCTGGAGAAGTGTTAGGTAATCAGAAGTCCCCCCACTCTTGGGGAGCTCAGCCCTGGTCTCACAAAACAGCTGCAGAAATGAGGGACTACACAGGAACAGTCAGAGGGTCTCACACCAAATCAGAAAACTCAAGCTACCAAATCCCGAGAAAATCTGCAGTTAGATTAAGAAGTGACTGCAAACAATTATGAATCAGTGAGAAACTTACCTATATTTAAATATAATGCTTCCTCTCCCCTGCTTGTTCAAAAAAAACTCTGATTTTATTAAAATATTTTTCATTAAAACATTACTTAGCTGTTAATTTTATTCATGATATTCTATAAAATGTTAAAATAACTATAGATAAGAAGTGACCATAGATGCTTACTTTTGCTTATCCATAATGCTACCACTTGAAAATCCTTTGACCAATAGATGAATCTCAGGGAAAATAGTTGAGTACATCAGTCATCAGGGAAGATTCTTTTTCAAGTTCTCAGAGAATAACTTCAAAAACAGAAAAACGACGTTTTCAAAATACACTCTTTCAAACTTTCAAAGTGAGTCTCTGGTTACATAATCTGTTGCAAAGCACAGGAAAAGAATTTAAATGTCCAGTTAATTTTATGATGCTGACATAACCTCAGAAACAAATAGTCAGAAACTACCCCTCACACACACGGCCCTCGGCCAAAGGGAAAGAAGAGCAGCACCTCTCTCATTCACCCAGAGGACAGCGATGCTTTGAAAAGCAGATCATTCTGACAGCCTCTGGTTGAAGGCCAGTATACATCAATAATCCTTCACAGATCTCTTACCTAAAACCCATGGGGCTGAATGTGTTTCAAGATTCAAAAATTTTTAATTTCAGAAAGGCACCTTCTGGGAATATTCAATATATTCCACATACCTTCTGAGAGTCTGAGGCAGCTATGATATTTCTGCCTTAAAAATGCATGAATATTTACACTGAATGTGATAAAGACTATAAATGGCTTCACATCAGGGCCAGCTCTTTTTCCTCAGATGTACCCAAGTCAGGTCAGGTTTTAAAATCAAATGAATTATAGAAAAAAATCTAAGTTCCCAGAATTTTGTGGATTTCAGAATTGTGGATAAAGCATTATTAACCTGTTATAGAACATTCTGTAAATACTAATGGTAATTACTGATAATTCATCGAGTGCCTACAATGAGAGATCATGTGTTTGGCATATATTATCTCCTCTAACTCTTTCTACCATCCTGCAAGGTTTTACAGACGAGGTTCTGAAAGGTTAAGTGACTAGCTCAATGCCTCTTTCTGAAAGCACCAGGATTTGAATCAAGATCTGTTAATATCCACTGTGCTACTCTCACCTCCTTGATTGCAAGCTACAGAAAGCATGTTTAGCAAGCCTAAGCAGAGAAACAACTTTCTGGACGCATACTGACAGCTCACAGAATGGATGGGAAATCTGGAAAAACAAGCTCACAAAATGAGCAAAATCTAAGAAAGGCCAAGTTGCAGAAGCAATGACAAAGAGCGAGTCGTGAAGTCAGGCTGCTGCTTCGACACTGCAGTGGCAGGACAGACAGCACTCCTGCTAATGGGCTCCTGACAACCAGACACAGCTGCGAAAACTTTCTGAATTCTCCTGTCTCTGTAAGATTCAAAGTCTTGGACACTCTGCTTAAGCCTCAGCCACGTGCCCCTGTGCTTCCGTAATATGAAGAGGGCAATGTGTTCCACCAATTCCACACCAAGAAGGGGGCTCCTCCCAAAACGAAGGAGTGTCAGGAGACTGGGCAACCTCCTAAAAGAGGGGTAACAAATATCTACTACAGCCATTCTAAAAATGCCTGCAAATCTAAGTCAATGGCATGTAATAAAGTAGAATTTCTTCCAGGAATGGAAGTATTTTTTAATTTTAAGAAATCTATAATACAATAGTTCACATCAGTTAGTTGAAATTTTTTTTTTTTTTTTTTTTTTTTAGACAGAGTCTCACTCTTTTGCCTGGGCTAGAGTGAGTGCCATGGTGTCAGCCTAGCTCACAGCAACCTCACACTCCTGGGCTCAAGCAATCCTCCTGCCTCAGCCTCCCGAGTAGCTGGGACTACAGGCATGTGCCACCATGTCCGGCTAATTTTTTCTATATATTTTTAGTTGTTCAATTAATTTCTTTGTATTTTTAGTAGAGACGGGGTCTCGCTCTTGCTCAGGTTGGTTTCGAACTCCTGAGCTCAAACAATCCGCCCAACTCGGCCTCCCAGAGAGCTAGGATTACAGGCGTGAGCCACCGCTCTCGGCCTGGAATTTTTTTTAAAAGTATCAATTGGTGCTTTAAGAAGGCATCTGATAACACTTACTATCCATTCTGTATTTTTAAATTCTTGGTAAATTAAGAAGAGAAAGTTCTTTCCTTAGCCTCATATTCTTCAGCTCAATCTAACCCTATTTAAAAGAGTAACACAAAAGGTATTTCAAGGAGTCACCACCATTTCTTCACATCATTCAAAAGTTCTAACCAATGGTGGTTAGAAAAGAAGGGACGCAGGCCGTCCCAAAAAACTATATGGCATGGTGGTGCATGCCTGTAGTCCCAGCTACTTGGGAGGCTGAGGCACGAGGATCGCTTGAGCCCAGGAGTCTGAGGTTGCTGAGAGCTAGGATGACGCCACGGCACTCACTCTAGTCTGGG